>SJXQ01000756.1:0-77832 GCA_006408695.1 Aepyceros melampus | reverse complement strand
CTCTGCATATAAGTTAAATAAGCAGGGTGACAATATACAGCCTTGACGTACTCCTTTTCCTATTTGGAACCAGTCTGTTGTTCCATGTCCAGTTCTAACTGTTGCTTCCTGACCTGCATACACATTTCTCAAGAGGCAGTTCAGGTGGTCTGGTATTCCCATCTCTTTCAGAATTTTCCACAGTTTACTGTGATCCACACAGTCAAAGGCTTTGGCATAGTCAATAAAGCAGAAATAGATGTTTTTCTGGAACTCTCTTGCTTTTTCCATGATCCAGCGGATGTTGGCAATTTGATCTCTGGTCCCTCTGCCTTTTCTAAAACCAGCTTGAACATCAGGGAGTTCACGGTTCACATATTGCTAAAGTCTGGCTTGGAGAATTTTGGAATAGAAAGCAAGAATAAGATATGTATGTTTGGGTTTTTTTTTTTTTTTTGGCCATGTAGCTTGTGGGATCTCAGTTCCCTGACCTGGGATTGAACCAAGGCCATAGCAGTGAAACCCTGGGATCCTAACCACTAGGTCACCAGGGAACTCCATATGTTTGGAAATTTTTTAATAAAATCCTAAATAACTCACGGAATAAAGACAGAATTAAAATGGAAAGGTTAACTATTTCCAATGGATAATGATTAAAATGGCACACAATGAAAACTAGTGAGAAGAGTTAGACTGAAATTATAGCTTTAAAGCCACTCTGTAAAAAAAATTTAAGATAAAAAGATAATTAGAAACTCACAAAGCAGGACAGAATACTAATCATATATCAAAGAAAATAGAAGGAAGAAAAGAATAAGTTTAGGAGCTGAGTTGAGTTCAGTCGCGCAGTTGTGTCCGACTCTTTGCAACCCCATGAATCGCAGTACGCCAGGCCGCCCTGTCCATCACCAACTCCCGGAGTTCACTCACACTCACGTCCATTGGNACTGTAAAGGGGCACAGAAACTCACATTTTCTGGAATGTGTGTGCTCCATTCTGTAGGATTCTGCTTCATGAGTAGAATCTATATTAGAGGCTTTTAGAGGCTCAACATTGCTCTCTTGAGTTAGCCCCAAAACAAGGGAGAGGCTTGGCCAGGTAACACTAATAATAGAAAGGCAGCTGCTGAATAAACATCAAAGGCCTATTCTCTTCAGGTGCCCTGAACTCTCTTTAGGAACCAATCCATGATCCATGAATCACAATTACCACATCTAAGCAGATGGCTGTGAATTTTGGTTAGAAACCCTAGTCTCCACTATATCTGTTGTCCACCCAACCAGTCTTGTTAGTCAAATGATATATGTTAATCTCTCCTGAGAACTCCCATTCTTGTTATCTCTCCATTCCAATAATTCATTTAGAATAGTGGGAATAGGAAAAGGAAAAATAAGAGTCAAGTCAGTCTCTATTGTGGACTGAACCTGCTGCTGCTGCTGCTGCTAAGTCGCTTCAGTCGTGTCCAACTCTGTGTGACCCCATAGACGGCAGCCCACCAGGCTCCCCAGTCCCTGGAATTCTCCAGGCAAGAACACTGGAGTGGGTTGCCATTTCTTTCTCCAGTGCATGAAAGTGAAAAGTGAAAGTGAAGTTGCTCAGTCGTGTCCGGCTCCTAGCAACCCCATGGACTGCAGCCCACCAGGCTCCTCCATCCATGGGATTTAAAAAATAAGAGTCAAGTCAGTCTCTATTGTGGACTGAACCTGCTGCTGCTGCTGCTGCTAAGTCGCTTCAGTCGTGTCCAACTCTGTGTGACCCCATAGACGGCAGCCCACCAGGCTCCCCAGTCCCTGGAATTCTCCAGGCAAGAACACTGGAGTGGGTTGCCATTTCTTTCTCCAGTGCATGAAAGTGAAAAGTGAAAGTGAAGTTGCTCAGTCGTGTCCGGCTCCTAGCAACCCCATGGACTGCAGCCCACCAGGCTCCTCCATCCATGGGATTTGCAAGGCAAGAGTACTGGAGTGGATTGCCATTGCCTTCTCCAGGGGACTGAGCCTAGAGTTCCCTTATCTGACAAATGTCTATTTTTTTTCAAACACTGATAATTATGTACACCACTGGATCAGTATCAAGGCAGAAAGACCCCAACTTTGTGCAAAAGTAAAGGGTGGAACCAATGCATCAGGACTCAATCAATTGCAGAAGCAACCAGCCAAAGTTTTCTATCACTTAAAATGGAACTTCTACCCCAGGTAGCTGAACACAGAGAATACCCACTCTGGTCTGGACTTCCAGATCTGCTTCACAGAGCTACAGAACAATCACAAAGGGTTCTGGAGTGTGGGAGAAGGGAAAATGAGGAAGGTGAATCGCATCCTCATCTTCTACTACCTGGCCTAGCAGGTCTCATCATGACCCCCTTTATCATCCTGGCTTTTCCATTTACTGCCAACAAGTTTTCAGCATATTATATATATTATATTGATTTATATAAATTTCATGTAAATAAGTATATAATTGGTTGCTTTTGCCAGGAAAACTTTTATGCCTTTCATGTGTACTTACTCATGTAATTCTCAATTATAATTCTATGATTTAAATACTATTATCATCCCCTTGTTAAATAAAAGGAAACTAGGGAGCATATAATGTATGTTATTTGCCAAGGCTACACTGATAGCAAATAGCAGAGCCAGCATCCAAGCTAGGAACTTTGGTTCCAGTCACATTCTTTACCACCAAACTGTGTCATGTAAAATATCATGGTTGTATGGATCAACAGTCCAAATCAATACAATCATATGATCACTGATCTCCATTTAGCACTTTGCATAGCAATTTCAAATGTACTCCTGATACCTTTCACTTGTGGCTCAGAACAGTGTGCAAAGGCATGAGACTCTGAGAGGAGGGAGTTGCCTAGGGTCACAAATGTTAAAGCACAGAGACAGATTTGAATCCACAACAAATTAGGGTGTATTGCTTTCTTCTGCATTTCTCAGAAGACCCAGAGGAAACTGAGGCCAGGAGAGGTTAAATGAGTAGCAGTGTCCTATCTCCAGCTGGTCCAGCTTGTTACTCTACATGTGGTTGTTGCTACACTTGTACAAAGTCCTAGTTAGTCCTTTTCTCTGTATTGAATATTGGTTGCAACTTGACCCTTCAGACTCCTTGGGGGGAGTCAGGATTCTTGACAGCACTCATGCAGGTGATAGGAGAGTTCTTAGACCAGACAGGTGCTATGTGAAAATAAGAAGAGAATTAGGGAGATGAATGAGGCAGAGGGTGAGCAGGGCAGAGGCTGTCTGTGAATCAGGGGATTTGGTAGCAGTGACTTGTGAACCCATTACCTGTCCTCAGAGCCCACAGTAACCTTTGGAGAAGAGTTATGGGCTTAAGTGTTTCCATCAGCACAGCTGGGTTCAAATCATAGCTCTGCAAGTCACTGGGTGTGTACCCTGAATAGATCATTCAGTCTTTCAGGGTCCAGCTTTCTTTATTTGTAGAATAGTGTTGATAGTGTGACTACTCCCCAAATGGCAGTTTTTATTAAATAAGGTCAACTGTTATTTACCTTATAAGTGGCGTAAAAGTTGCCATCAATACATTTAATTTCTTTTCCCTTATATCCTGTCTTTCTTGATACTCCCCCCTTGATACTGATCTAGGGTAAGTATTAATGCGATATTACTTCTTTGCAAAAGAGAAATGAGAAATAGTGTTTTTTCTTCCTAAGACCAGTTTATTTGTGTATGACTCAAAAAAAAAAAGTTGTACATATTTAATATATACAACTGGATGAGTTTGGAGATAATAGAAATGCTTTCTTTGAATGGCTTTGTAGTGTTGGGTTGTTCTATCAATCTTGTATGACTGGCAATAAGTACTAACTTAGGTGTATTCAACAGAGAGAAAAGAACATTGAATATATAGGCAGAATGACTGTGAAAGAGAATAAAAATGTGTTATGTACTGATGAGCAAGTTTAGGAATGACAGAAACCTTGTTGGTGGAAATAATGCAAACCAGAAGACAGTGGAGTAACTTCTTTACATTACTAAAAAATTTAGAAAACTGTCCATATAGAATTCTTGGCCCATTAGAAATATATTTTAAAAACCAAGTTTAAATGAAAATGTCTTCAGAACTACAAAAGCTGAAATAATTATCACCAACAGACATGCACTGCAAGAGATTTTAAAGAAAGTCCTGAAAGCAGAATATAAAATGACAAATGTGGAGCAGTAATGCTAGCATTATTAATATCAAATACTCCTGAATGCTGGCTCTGATGCCAAACACTATGCAGAAAGATTAACATTTATTATTTAAGACTATAAAATTAATATTTGCATTATTTCCATCAACAAGTTTTCTGTCATTCCTAAACTAGCCCAGGATACCCATTTCACCCAAAGTAAGCTAATGTTAGAAAGAAGGATAGTGTTAACACTTCATATCTAGGCTTTACAATCAAACAGACTTGTCATCAAATCCCAGTTCATTTATTTTCTGTCTTTATGACTTTGGGTAAATTATGTCATGTCTCTGAATTTCAGTGTCTTCATTTGTAAAATCACCTGCAATGTGGGAGACCTGGGTTTACTATCTGGATTGGGAAGATCCCCTGGAAAAGGGAAAGACTACCCACTCCAGTATTCTGGCCTGGAGAATTCCACGGACTGCGTAGTCCATGGGGTCACAAAGAGTCAGGCATGACTGAGCTACTTTCACTATCAGTATTTGTAAAATGGGGATAATATTAATTTTATAGACATTATGAAGACTTAAATAATAAATGTTAATCTCTTTGCATAGTGCCTGGCATCAGAGTCAGCATTCAGTAGTATTTGATATTATTAATAATACTAGCATTACTAATATCAGTGTTGTTGAAAGTGAATCTGAATCCTTATCTTTCTGCTCAGTTTCAATGATCTTTGTCTCAATTCACCTTCAGCTTCCCACTCTTGTGGCTACCCTCCAAATACTATCTTTTATCCTACTGCTCCACATTTGTTATTTTATACTCTGACATCACATTTCTTCAGTACATCTTCCTAACTTTTCACATGTCATAGTAATCTATTTTCATCATACTTGCTCTTCAATTTAAGTTCTAAGACATTATTTCTACCTTATCTAGCAGATGGCCTACTTTGTTCCTTCCAGAAAAAAAATAGAGGTGTCATGAATGGAATTCATTCATGTTGCATCTTCTAACACACAAAATTATCTGCAAACCAATTATTTTATTTTTTCTCTCCAATCTCAGAATTATCCAAGGGTAATCATTGCATCTCTTCCCAAATTTTTTTCAAAGGTGGTCTAGAACTCCTTTCTGCAACTTTACTTTCTATTGACTAGTCATTTCAATACAGCATATCACCATACTCTGTTTCATGGCAATTACATATCTCTATTTTTGTGTCACAGGTAAGAATCTATTTTCCAAATCTGATTTGGTGACTGCAGCCATGAAATTAAAAGACACTTACTCCTTGGAAAAAAAGTTATGCCCAACCTAGACAGCATATTCAAAAGCAGAGACATTACTTTGCCAACAAAGGTCCATTTAGTCAAGGCTATGGTTTTTCCAGTGGTCATGTATGGGATGCGAGAGTTGGACTGTGAAGAAAGCTGAGTGCCGAAGAATTGATGCTTTTGAACTATGGTGTTGGAGAAGACTCTTGAGGGTCCCTTGGACTGCAAGGAGATCCAACCAGTCCATTCTAGGGGAGATCAGCCCTGGGTGTTCTTTGAAAGGAATGATGCTAAAGCTGAAACTCCAGTACTTTGGCCACCTCATGCGAAGAGTTGGCTCATTGGAAAAGAGTCTGATGCTGGGAGGGATTGGGGGCAGGAGGAAAAGGGGACGACCGAAGATGAGATGGCTGGATGGCATCACTGACTCGATGGACATGAGTTTGAGTGAACTCTGGGAGATGGTGATGGACAGGGAAGCCTGGTGTGCTGCAATTCATGGGGTTGCAAAGAGTCGGACATGACTGAGCAACTGAACTGAACTGAACCTTAAATTAATGCAGCCCTGAGAAAAGTCTTTCAGTGTGATTGCATATTCATTCCATTATCACTCTTTTCCATCCCACCACTCTTTGGTTTTCCTTTTTCCTCTGGTCATTTCCTCTCAGCTCCCCTATAAATTATTCTTCTTTCCTTCATCTGTCCCAGAAGGGTTATTTATCATTTGTAGGCTCTGACTTTCAGTCCTTTTCTGTCAAGGGGCAGCCTTAGTCCAAGATCAGAGAGTAGGCCAATGTGTTCACACTTTCTGTCCCTCCCCCACTTTCCACATCCCTCCTGGTCTTGGGAAGTAGTAGCTCTCCCCTGTTGCTAGCCAGAGGATGCTTCACCACCAGGGATGTCTCTCTTGGATCAGCTGTGTCAGTCAGTTTCAACTAAGTTATGTTGCAGATAAACACCTCCCCCAAAATCTTAGTGGCTTGCAACAAAGAGTTTATTTCTTCTCCCGTTTACATACCTAGAATGCATCAGCTCCAGGATTCAGGTTGATGGGTTATCTGGGATATTGCTCATCTTAGAGGGAAGGAAAAAAAAAAGAGAAAGGGGTAAAAGATGATTCTTGAAGACCTTCTTCAAAGAAGCATATAATTCACATTCATTAGCTGAAATAAGTCATATGTTCAGATCTTAAATGTATGGTACAGAAGTCTAATTATCCCTCAGTGGGGGACTTCATGTGGCAGACAGACTTGAAGACAGTCTCCGTTTATACCAGCACCTATATGGTCATCCTTTGTGCAGTTCCCTTGAGTGTGGTCACAGGATCTGTGACTTGCCTCTAACATAGACTATGGCAAAGGTGACAGGGTGTCACTTCTGTTCTTATGTAACAAAGATGAAAATCTCTACTAGTAGATGTTCCCCTTGTTAATTTTGAAGTACTCTGCTCATGTTGAGAGCTGCACTGTGGAGAGTGTCACATGATAGGGAACTGAGGGTCTCCCTAACAGCCAACAAGGAAGAAAACTGGTGAAAAAATGAATTGGAAATACATCCTTGTCTACTTGAACATTCAATGAACCCCAGCCTTGACTGACAACTTTATTACAATCTATGAGAAACACTGAAGCAAAGGACCCAGTTAAATTGTTCCTGGACTTCTGAGCTACAAAATCTATGAAATAGCAAACCTGTATTTTTTTTTAATCATGAGTTTTGGGTAATTTTTAATGTAATAATAGTCATAATTAGCAATGTTCAAAGGCTCTGATAAGATAGAAAATATGTTTGAAAAATAATTGAATTTGCCTGGTCCACATGTATGGGCACAAGTATTACCTTCTTTAACTTAGCATGCAGAATATCCTCACCCTCTCCCAAAAGGAGGCAACCAAAATTTCCATCATTTTGGCCTAAGGCTGAAGGTTCAAGATTTCATCATAGTTTCTATGTAAGTTTCAGATATACCTTCTCTTAATTCAGAGACCTGTGAACCAAAAATTACAACTTACCTGCCTCCCAAATCCAGCATTCAATCAAAGAACAAGGACAGAACAACCACAGTGAACATTCCCCATTTTAAAAGAGAAAGACTGGTTGGCTGTGGTTGTCTCTTACACTGATAGCCACTAATGAACAACTCCTAGAGTTTGCCTCATTTAGTCCCCTCCTCTTGAATTTAAACTGGTCTTGTGACTTGTTTAAATAGTAGAATACTACAGAAGTACATTTGGACTAACTCCTGTCCTAAACCTTAAGAAGTCCTAACAGCTTCCAATTTGTGTACTGCCAGGGCCCAGGGTCCAGCCACCATAAGGAAGATGTATGATTATCCTGAAACTACAATACTTTTAAGGAAAACTGCATGAGCCACCTGGAGAGGCCACATGGAGGAGAAGCAGAGTGCACCAAATGACAGCCTCACCTGAGATTCCAGCCAACAGCATAGACCAACTGCCAGCATTGGGGACATTCCAAATCAGCTGAACCTCCAGTGAGCCACTGTGGATATTCCAGACCAGTTGAGCCTTCAGATGACTGCAGCCACAGTTCACACCATACAGAGAAAAACTATTCAGGTGAGCCCAGCTAATCCACAGAGTCATGAACAGCAATAAATGGTGGTTGCTGATTGCAGCCAGTGAGCAAGGCAGGTACACCGTCCCTGAGTACCTGGCCTAGTGGTTGTATCGTATGTATAAGATGGGAGGCCCTAAAGCAACAGCTCCAAGAGAGTACAGGGGGCACAGCTTGCAAATGGGACAGCACAGACCTGGGTGGTAGGCTGTTTGCTTCCAGACCTCATCCCTAAGTGTTTGCAATGATTAACTCTTGGTGCTGAGCACTGGGACAGGTACTGCAGATGCCCAGCCTGTAAACTTTGTCAGTAAATTATTATAAAATAACATCATATACATGGACATTGCAATAAAACATATCAGAAAGTTATTAGTATTATTCTGGTTTTGGAAATTGCTGAGTCATTACAAGCAAGTACCCATAGGCTTAAAGATAGAAATTAAATTTAAAGATCACACAATTTAACAGAAAAAAGCACTATTTTTATATGAAACTTTGCATAAACCAATTATTCAAAAGGCACCTTGAAAATTAATTTTTCCTTGTAGTTCATTAAATTGCCATTGCATAACCTTTCAATCGGAGGAGGCAATGGCACCCCACTCTATTACTCTTGCCTGGAAACTCCCGTGGACGGAGGAGCTTGGTGGGCTGCAGTCTATGGGGTCGCTAACAGTTGGATACGACTGAGCAACTTCACTTTCACTTTTCACTTTCATGCATTGGAGAAAGAAATGGCAACCCACTCCAGTGTTCTTGCCTGGAAAATCCCAAGGACCGGGGAGCCTGGTGGGCTGCCGTCTATGGGGTCGCACAAAGTCGGACACAACTGACGACTGACGTGACGCAACCTTTCAATTCAGACAAGAAACTCACTTGTATAAAGAGTTAAATCTTTCCAGAAAAAGTGTTATGTCAGACTTAACAACTTTACATGAACTATAGTTTATCCTTCAAAATAGTTTATCAGAAGTATGTTCTAGGGTTGTCACCACCAAAAAATACTCATTACTGCTCCAGTAACAGTTCCAGTAGCAGAAAAGTTCTTTTCAAAGTTAGATACTTTAAAAAATTAGGTACAATCTTACATTTACTAAAACTACCTCATATTGCTTTCAGTTATACCCATGTATAACTATTCTCCATAGTGGCGGTATTAATTTACATTCCACCAACACTGCAAGAGGGTTCCCTTTCTACATTTCCTCTCCAGTAGTTATTGTTACCCTGGTTTTTATCCTAGTACTCTAAGTCACTCTCTCGTTGCTGTTCTTGGAGATGTCCCCCAAATTTAGAAGAGTTCTGTCAATTCTGCTGAATAAGAATTTCTTCATTCTGTGTTGGGGAAAAGGATTTAGGTAGCTGCAGCTATTAAGTGTATTGAAAGTGAAAGTGAAAGTGTTACTCAGTGGTGTCTGACTCTGCGACTCCATGGACTATAGCCCACCTGGCTCCTCTGTCCGTGGAATTCTCCAGGCAAGAATACTGCAGTGGGTGCCATGTCTTTCTCCAGGGGATCTTCCTGACCCGGGAATTGAACCCAGGTCTCCCACATTGCAGGCAGATTCTTTACCGTTCGAGCTACTTGGGAAGCCCAATAAGTGTATTAAATGTTACTTAATATTGCATATTCTGTAGGGGCAGAGAAGATGACCTAGGATTGCCTATGGCTGAAAAGGTGGTTGTTAGAGAAAAGATTGGCCTGGGAGCTTAGAGATAATATTGTAAGAGTTAGTGAACATTGGTTGAGATTGTCAGAAATGAGATGGATTCTATGATAAAATAGCAACTATGTAAAGACTAAATCACCCAGTAATTTTGATAGGTTAATTTATAACTTCTTATAACTTCTTTGTGTTCATGCTGTCTTCCCCCATTATTAGCCAGAAATCTCTCTGAATCAGACCTGCTGATGCTGGCCTCTGAATATAGTGGCTATTGTGATACAGGCAGCCATATCCCAGGGAGTGGGATCATGAGAGGATTTGTTTGACATTTCATTCAATTGACAAGAGTCTGTAGAGAAAAGTCTAGATAAGTTCTTAAGTTATCGTTGCCATTATTAAGATACCAGACTGAATGCTTTGAGAAACAAACATCAAAGCTCTCAAAAATTATAATAAGCATGTGACTTGAGGTTAAAGACTGGCAAGAAAAATTAAATAACAGTATAAGTGACCTATTTGACAACTCTTTCTTCTACATTTTAATTAATTTTTTAATATGTTTTGCTTTATTTTGAAAGTATTTATATGGGATAAACATTTTAAATGCATTTCTCTAAAATGCTTATTAACTCACTGTAATTATATGTATTATTATAGATATATATGATTCATCCCAGTTGAATGATTTCCTTTGTCTCAAATGTTCTTTCTTATGCTGAATCCCCTTAGATTTTAAATTCAAAATCTGAATAGTGTTTCATGATATTGACACATCCCATCCCACCCCTCTGGGTTATCGCAGAGCACCAGGTTGAACTCCCTGTGTTAAAAAGCAATTTTCTACTATCTGTTTTACATATGGTAGTGTGTATGTTTCAGTGCTATGCTCTCAATTCGTCCCACCCTCTCTTTCCCCTGCTGTGTCCACAAGTCTGTTCTCTTAAGTGAGGGGAAAGTTGTTCAGTAGTGTCTGACTCTTTGCGACCCCATGGACTATACAGTCCTTGGAATTCTCCAGGCCAGAGTACTGGAGGCTTTCCCATTTCCAGAGGGATCTTCCCAACCCAGGGATCGAACCCAGGTCTCCTGCATTGCAGGCTGATTCTTTACCAGCTGAGCCACAGGGGAAGCCCAAGAATACTGGAGTGGGTAGCCTATCCCTTCTCCAGCAGATCTTCCTGACCAGGAATCAAACCAGGGTCTCCTTCATTGCAGGTGGATTCTTTACCAACTGAGCTATCAAGGAAGCCCTCTGTTCTCTTTATCTCTTTATATCTCTATTCCTGTCTTGCAAATAGTTTCATCAGTACTATTTTTCTAGATTCCTAATATATGTGTTAATATACAGTAGCTGTTTTTCCCTGACTTCCTTCACGCTGTATAACAGGCTCTAGGTGCATCCACCTCACTAGAACTGACTCAAATGTGTTCCTTTTATGGCTGAGTAATATTCCATTGTGTACATGTACCACATCATCTTTATCTTCATCTGTCAGTGGGCATCTGCATTGCTTCCATGGTCTGGCTATTTTAAATAGTGCTGCAATGATCATTGGGTACACGTGTTTTTTTAAATTATGGTTTTCTCAGGGTATATGCCCAGTAGTGGGATTGCTGGATCATAGGGTAATTTTATGCTTGGTTTTGCAAGGAATCTCCAAACTATTCTCCATAGTGGCGGTATTAATTTACATTCCACCAACACTGCAAGAGGGTTCCCTTTCTACATTTCCTCTCCAGTAGTTATTGTTACCCTGGTTTTTATCCTAGTACTCTAAGTCACTCTCTCGTTGCTGTTCTTGGAGATGTCCCCCAAATTTAGAAGAGTTCTGTCAATTCTGCTGAATAAGAATTTCTTCATTCTGTGTTGGGGAAAAGGATTTAGGTAGCTGCAGCTATTAAGTGTATTGAAAGTGAAAGTGAAAGTGTTACTCAGTGGTGTCTGACTCTGCGACTCCATGGACTATAGCCCACCTGGCTCCTCTGTCCGTGGAATTCTCCAGGCAAGAATACTGCAGTGGGTGCCATGTCTTTCTCCAGGGGATCTTCCTGACCCGGGAATTGAACCCAGGTCTCCCACATTGCAGGCAGATTCTTTACCGTTCGAGCTACTTGGGAAGCCCATTAAGTGTATTAAATGTTACTTAATATTGCATATTCTGTAGGGGCAGAGAAGATGACCTAGGATTGCCTATGGCTGAAAAGGGGTTGTTAGAGAAAAGATTGGCCTGGGAGCTTAGAGATAATATTGTAAGAGTTAGTGAACATTGGTTGAGATTGTCAGAAATGAGATGGATTCTATGATAAAATAGCAACTATGTAAAGACTAAATCACCCAGTAATTTTGATAGGTTAATTTATAACTTCTTATAACTTCTTTGTGTTCATGCTGTCTTCCCCCATTATTAGCCAGAAATCTCTCTGAATCAGACCTGCTGATGCTGGCCTCTGAATATAGTGGCTATTGTGATACAGGCAGCCATATCCCAGGGAGTGGGATCATGAGAGGATTTGTTTGACATTTCATTCAATTGACAAGAGTCTGTAGAGAAAAGTCTAGATAAGTTCTTAAGTTATCGTTGCCATTATTAAGATACCAGACTGAATGCTTTGAGAAACAAACATCAAAGCTCTCAAAAATTATAATAAGCATGTGACTTGAGGTTAAAGACTGGCAAGAAAAATTAAATAACAGTATAAGTGACCTATTTGACAACTCTTTCTTCTACATTTTAATTAATTTTTTAATATGTTTTGCTTTATTTTGAAAGTATTTATATGGGATAAACATTTTAAATGCATTTCTCTAAAATGCTTATTAACTCACTGTAATTATATGTATTATTATAGATATATATGATTCATCCCAGTTGAATGATTTCCTTTGTCTCAAATGTTCTTTCTTATGCTGAATCCCCTTAGATTTTAAATTCAAAATCTGAATAGTGTTTCATGATATTGACACATAAGTTCGATCTCTATGGAAAACTAAGTCAAGTATCATGGGCTCCATGATAAAATATCTGCTTCATAAGCAAGAACCAAATTAATCATAATATGGAGTAATTTTTGTTTTCTAGTTATTGTGAAATTGAGATTATCATTGCTGCAAATAATTCTCAAAGTTTAGTGTTCATTATGAATACAAGGTTCACTCCAATCCAGCTGAATTTTTGGAGCTGTATAAATATGGATTCAAAATCCAAAAATGTTTTCTAAGCTCTAGCTATGGAAAGAAAGCTTGAAATATGGTAATATGGAGATGTTTTCTGGAAATATCAAGTGATAACTCTTTCTAGTTATGCTGAAGCCAACAAGTACCAAGATTTTGAACTTTGTTTTTCCCAGATTCATTTAGAACACCAAACAGACAGTATTGTATTGCACATACACTCTGTAGATTTTGTTGAGTGTTGAGTAAATAGGATTTCCTGAAATGAGCATGAGAGAAACAGAAGTTTCATAACTGTTTAATGTTTTTTGGCCCAATCTAACTGAAATGATGAAACTGTTATTCATTGAGTCTGGGATAATTGTTGGAGAAACAGGTTTTGGAGGGAAAATAGAATGGTTTCATATATAATGTTCATCTTTTTATCTATGGGCTTGCCTCATGGCTCAGAGAGTACAGAATCTGCCTGCAATGCAGGAGACCCAGGTTCAGTTCTTGGGTTGGGAAGATCCCCTGGAGAAGGCAATGGCAACCCAGTCTAGTATTCTTGCCTGAACAATTCCATGGACAGATGAGGCTAGCAAGCTACAGTCCATGGAGTCGCAAAGAGTTGGAAACAATGAAGTGACTAACACTTGCACTTTCACACTTTTTTTTTTGATACGTAAGAGTTTCTTAATAGTAGGTGAATATAGCTTTCACTTGATAGAAGTTGTAATTTTTATTGTTTTTTGAGTTATTTTTAACATAACTAATTATAAATATTGTTAAATTTAAAAATTTTGATCATTATTGTATCTTTTATATTGATTGTATCTTATATATCGTGCTTTTATATTCCTTTCACAGATTTAAAAATTTTTTTCTCATTTCCCTTAGTATATTTTAATCTTACTTATATAATATATAAAATTTTTGTATATGTTTGAACTTTTTGTGTTCTTTTGAGAAGATAGTATATATAATCCAAGTCTGAAAATTTGGATATCAAGGGCCATTGGCACATCTGTGCATCTCTGCATGCTTCCTCTAATTTGTCTCCATTGTTCATAATTTTCTCCCTCACTGAAGTCTGCTGAATGCATATATTGAAACATGCTTGAATTTCATCAGATGCAAACTGATTGTATCATTGCTATTTCTAATTTGCTCTAAATTAGATCATTCCCTCTTTCATGCTTTCTGCTTTTAGCCTTTTTCCCTGCTTGCATTGCATGCCTTTTTGGTCCTCAATATGGATCAGAAACGGAGAGCTGGGAAATGTATAAAAAGAAGTTTGGAACTGTGAAGAATTATGAGTCCAGAGGATAGTTCAGAAAGGTGAGGATCAGAAACATTCTCATTGGAGCCCAACATCCATTTTCATGCATGCTCAGAAGCATATCATTGTCTTTGACCAGGTAACCTAAAAGAAGCCAAGTTCCACACTGTGGAACATGTACAGTATGATGTCTCTGGAGTGCATCTGGGAGTGACCTGACATATGCAGACTCATTCCCCTGCTACTCTCGGCACTGCAGTTCATTTTATGCAGATCCCTGCAAAATGAAAGAATTAACAGCAGCTCTGTAACCCTCAAAGTAAATTTCCTAGTACAAAGATAACCAAAGAAGTTCTCATCTGAGAATGTTTTTTATCTGAATTTTTGCATTGCTTATTGTGAAGAAATGTGAAATTTACTGAGTAAAACTTAGAGAACAGAAGTTAGTCTTTTATGTTCCTTCTCTGCATGACTGATAGAATGCATGAAAATAAGAAGCTCTAGACTTGAATGGCTCCCTAGAACTGACTTGTATAGCACATGTCCATCACGCACAGTGAACAATGATCTCTAACTCTGAAACCAGAATACATCCTAGAACAAAAATCTGTTTTTTGGAGGTGTATATAGTAGTTTGGACTCTTCCAGAGATAGATGTTATGCTTGCTGTTTGCTTGTATCCTTAATTAATGATTAGTAAAATTTTCCATTAAGGCACATAATTTCTCTGCATTGACAATTTGACTTCTGTTGTAGTATAATGACTTTTGATTAGAACGTATCATTCAACCAACTTTTAGGGTGCTTCTGAAATTACTATAAATTCTTAGCTTCTCATTTTATCTTCTTTTCTTTCATATTTTCATTATCTCAGTTCTTAAAAATTATTTGTTCTTGCCTTTTTCTTCTATATTTTATTTCTTAGGATAATCATTTATTTTGAAGAAAATTTTTCACTGTTGCTCCCGTAATGATTCAGACAGTAAAGAATTCACCTGCAGTGTGGAAGACGTGAGTTTGATCCCTGGATTGGGAAGATCCCCTGGAGGAGGGCATGGCAACCCACGCTAGCATTCTTGCCTGGAGAATCCCCAGAGGATTCTGGGGATTCAGAGGAGCCTGGTGGGCTACAGTCCATGGAGTCACAAAAAGTCAGACTTGACTGAGTGACTAAGCACTCTACAAGAGATGGGCCATCCTTCCATTTAGTCCATCATATTCAGAATACTGAAAGTAGATTCAAATCACTTTCTGATTTCTTAATTGAGCTGCTTGTCCCTTTCTCATTTCACAGGAACAGGAAGTTCCTCACATGTTCTCATCAAGAACAGTGTTGCCAGAGTTGTCTATCTGGTTTGTAAAGATGCAGGATGGTCTCAGAACCTGAAGCAAGCTGGAGAGACCTCCAAAGACATAATTTAAAGCCACACTCTGAAAATAACAGGGCAAATGGGAAAGGCCTGTTCTCCGCTGAGTTTTCAGTCCTGATAACTGAACTAAAAAAGACTGTGGCCTCTTCCAACCTCAACACCAGGCTCAACCAGAAAAATGAAATAAATATTTCTCATTCAGGTTAGTTTGTCTATAAATATATCTCATTGCCTAGAAAAATGTTTTAAGACTGACTGCACACTGCTGAGTTTCTAATTGGAAGAGATATGATATTGAGTTCCTGTACTGTGTCTTTTAGGCAACTTTCCCTAATCTATGTTATTTCCTTCTTTGTGCTAGCTTTGGGTTTAGGTTGTTTCCCCAGATATTTAAGAGATAAAGTTAGGCTGTTGACTTAAAATCTTTCCTCTTGTTAAACATAAGCATTTACAGCTCTAAACATTTCTGTGCCGTTCACTCATTCACTCGTTTGCCTTAACCCTGTGAGTTTGGAATGAGGGGATCACACTACTGCAGCAGGCTTCTATGATCACCACACTCATATGGCCCCCTGGGGAGAGATCGGCAGTTCCTGGTGACATACTACAAGTGCCCTCCACGACAAGGCCAGGCTTGTAGCTCTTTCTATAGAAACATTTTTCAGTATATTTCACAAATGCCTGCCATGGACGCGCTGGCTCCACTTCCTCCTGGGTACATGAAGTCTGCTCTAGCCAGACCTGAGATTAACTGTCCTGTCTACATCCCCAGTTGCTCTCATGCTTATAGCACCTGTGGTGGGTGCATGGTGAGTGCTGTCATTGCTAATGCTACCCCTGTTGTTGTTAGGTCCCACCAGTTTCTGGATTGCAAGAAAGAATGCTTCTCTGGAGCAAAGCATAAATTCAGTAGGCCTGGGTTGTCTAAAACCTGCATGTTCCAAAGAAGGGTTTGACCCTTGCCAGGCTCCCAGGAGTTAACCTCTGAGTTTTTGGAATCTACAGACTGATAAAAGCTCATTTTTCACATGGAGCTTTGGTACACTTGACAGCAGTTTGATGTCTGAGAAACTAATAACTAAGCTCAGCCATGTCACTCCTTTTCTAAATGACTGATCCTGAATAAAAACTCTGGACACTCGGCTCAGATGAACTTTGTGGGTTGGTAATACTTTGTGCATGTTGTCCCTCATTGTTGCTAGGGGAATTAAATGTCTGTATCAGTCCACGGGGAGAGGACAAAATCTGCATCTGATGGTTCTTCTAGATTCTTCCTTTTCCTTGGCTTTTTTTTTTTTTTTTTTTTTTGCTGTATTATGTGGCATATGGGATCTTAGTTCCCAAAACAGGGATCAAACCTATCTTCCCTGAGCTAGGAGTTATTGTCCAGTCTCTTAAGTCATGTTCAACTCTTTGTGACCCCATGGACTGCAGCATGCTAGGTTTCCCGGTCCTTCACCATCTCCCAGAGTTTGCTCCAATTCATAAGCATGAATTCTTATTCATGAAAGCAGGAGTCTTAACCAGTGGACTGCCAGGTAAGTCCCCCTTATCTAAGTTTAATCTGTATCTTTTTTTCTCTTTTTAAAATTCATTGATCGTTTCAGGTGTACAGCATAATGATTCAAAGTTTTTATAGCTTATATTTCATTTAAAGTTATTATAAAATATTGGATATATTCCTGAAAGGTTGCTGCTGCAAGCTGTGTGTTATGCCGGGATTCGTATCCTATCCCCAGAGGAATGGATTTCGATCCAGGGTCAGAGACAAGGCTTGACTACTTGGAGCTTTTCATGTAGCAAAGTTTTATTAAAGTATAACAGAGGTGGGGAAAGCTTCTGATATAGACAGAAAGGGGACAGAAAGAATGCCCCTTTGCTAGTTTTTAGCAAGGTGTTTTATGTCTGTTAGAAAGCTATTAATCATATAAGAAAGACACCTCAGACACCTCAGGGCTGAGGGAGTTTTACCAGGCCCCTCTCCCACAATATGCATTTCTGAGATAGGATGAAACGAGGTGTGTCATCCCCTGGCCATAAAACAATTGACATAAATGCTGGTTTGTTGAGCCATTATCAGCCTAAGGTTTGAGAAAAGAAAAAAGTAAGTCTTAGGCAGAACCATTTTGAAGAAAGGCAGATTCCAAAGCAGCTTAAGAAAAACATTTCCATTAAAAAAAAAAAATCACATTGGTTAGCTCAAGGAAGAACCAGGTGTCCTCAACACAGAATTAAAAGCCTCTTTTGGGGGGGAGGTGGGGGTTGGGATTGGGAGTTCGTGTACACTCGTGGCCGATTCATGTTGATGTGTAGCAAAACGAATACAGTATTGTAAAGCAAAACAAACTAAAAAATAAAATAAAAATTAATTAAATAAAAAAAAATAAAAGCCTCTTTTAAATTTGTGTAGAGAAGTAAAAAGAAGAGCATCTGCCACTTGCAGTTTATTTCCTCCTGCCACCTGGAGACCTCTGGCCTTCCTACCTGTTACCCTCTCATTCCTTATGCTCTAGCATATATTCTTGTAGCTTGTTTTTTTGTACATAGTTTGAACCTCTGTATCTCCTACCTCTCCCTTTTGGTAACTACTACTTTTTTTTTTCTTTTATATCTGTGAGTCTGTTTGTGTTTCATTATAGTCATCTTTTTATTATTTAGATTCCATATATAAATGGTAGTATACAATATATGTCTTTCTCTGACTTAGTTCACTAAGCATAATACCCACTAGGTCCATTTCATTCTTTTTTTTCCTTTTTTTGAGGTCAGATGGCATGTGGAATTTTAGTTCCCTGACCAGGGAGTAAACCTGTGCCCCCTGCATTAGAAGCATAGAGTCTTAACCACTGGACTGCCAGAGAAATCCCCCAAATTCCTTCTTTTTATGCCTGAATAATATTCCACTTGTGTGTGGGTGTGTGTGTATATACACACCACATCTTCTTTATCTCCTGAGGGACTGATCATCTGTTGCTGACTATGGTAATTCATGTTGCTATGAACATTAGGATGCATGTATCTTTTTGAATTAGTGTTGTTTTTTACAGATATGTACCATGGAATGAAATTGCTGGATCTTTATTGCAGTTCTGTTTTTAGTTTTTTTGAGGGGTCTCCATCTTGTTTTTCACAATGGCTGTACCAATTTACATTCCTATGAACAGTTTTTTCATAGGAAAAAAGGTTTTTCTCCACATTCTCACCAACATTTATTATTTGTGGTATCTTTGATAATAACCATTCTGACAGATGTGAAGGAATACTTATTATTTGATCTGCATTTAATTATTAGTAATGTTGAGAATCTTTTCACATGTCTATTGGCCATCTGAAAGTCTCCTTTGGAAGAATGCCTATCAGCTCTGACCATTTTTAAATAAAATTGTTTGCTTTTTGTTGTGAGACAGTATGAGTTCTTTATATATTTTGGATATTAACCCCTTATAAGGTATATGATTTGCAAATATTTTCTCCCATTGGTAGGCTGTCTTTTCATTCTGTCAATGGTTTTCTTTGCTATGCAGACCCCATTTGTTTATTTTTGCTTTTGTTTTCTTACCTTAGGAAACAGATTTTTAAAAAATATTGCTACAATTTATGTCAAAGAGTATTCTGTTTTCTTCTTGGAGTTTTATGGTTTTCAGTCTTATATTTAGCTCTTTAATCCATTTTGAGTTTATTTTTGTGTATGGTATGAGAAAATGTTCTAATTTCATTCTTTTATATGTAACTGTCTAAATTTCCCAGACTGCTTATTGAAGAGTGTATCTTTTCCCCTTTTCTATTCTTGCTTCTTTTGTCATAGATTAATTGACTGAAAATGTGTGGGTTTATTTCTAGCTCTCTACTCTATTCCATTGATCTTTGTGTTTGGTTTTGTGCCAGTATCATACTGTTTTTGTAACAGAACAGGAAGAGCACAGCCCTTAGCAGGTAGCATTGCTATGCCTAATTACTCCACATCCTGTTACTAGGCAACTAGGTCTTGCCCAGCCATTGGTCGATGCCTCAGTGGGCCCCACCCACAAGCAGCCAACTGTCAATGAGTGACCACCTGGTTGTCCTGCTCAGCTATTGTTCAGCACTGCAGTGGGCCCTGCCCAGTGGTAACTGTTAATGAGGGACCATTGGGGAAATGATTCAGCCAAGGGGTCATTGTGTGTTTCCATCAGGTAGGAAGTGAGGTAAGAGGCAGATTCAAGCCTTCTCCTGGAGGCCCTCCAGCTTACCTAGCCTTGGGCCAGTGAGTGAACTAGAGGTTCTGGGGAACAAACTAGAGACTACATCCTGCAGGACTCCAGAGCCTCTCACTAAGGCCCTCCACTAGCTTTGGCCCAGGCCTTGAGGCAGCAGTGAGCCTCTCCCCTGTCCCTGTCTCTACAGCCTAATAGCAGTGGCTGTCTGTATGGGCTATAGTCTGTGAGCCCTAGACTCCTGCTTTGGGCAGGAGAAGACTAAGGACCAGTTGGGTTGGGTGCCTGGCTCCCTCAGGGATGACAGCTGGGCAGGATGTGGGAACCTGTCCCTGAAGGAGCTGCCAGGCACATGGGCTTACGAATTTGGTAACATTTTGATTACTTAGCTTTGTAGTATAGTCTGAAGTCAGAAAGCAGATTCCTATCAGTCACAGGCTCAGGCTCCTTCACAAAATTTACCTTAAAAATTTTCTTCAGAATTCAAACAATTTTAAGAACATTATCTCTAAAATATTTTTAATATTATTCATATTAATATATAGTATATGATAATATAGTATGTATTTAAGGTATATATATTATATAGTTTATATATTATAGGATATATTTTATGTTATACTATATAACATTATAAGATATTTACCTTCTTTTAATGTGTAAAATATCCTCTCTAAGGGAGGCAACCAGAATTCCTATCATTTGGCTTAGTCTCAAAGTTCAGCATTGCATGATAGTTTCTGCATAAGTTTCACATCTGCCTTTCTTAATCCAGAGACTAAACTCACACATAACATCCAATGAAGGAAGAGGGACAGGATAACCACTGTGAACATTTCAGTTTGAAAATAGAAATATTGGGAAGCTGTGGTAATCTCTACATCAGTGACCAGGAATGAATGACTCCTGGAGGTCTCCTCATTTGGTCCCCTCCTCTTGAATCTGATAGCTTGCTTTAACAGAATAGAATGTGACATAAGTGCTATTTATTATATTACTCCTGTCCTGAGACTTAAAAGGACATGACTGCTTCTAATTTTGTATTCTTAGGGTTCAGTCACCATAGACGTTTGATTATCCTGAAACTACCAGACTTTTAAGAAAGCCCAAGGGAGCCACTTGAAGATGACGTATGAAGGAGGATCAAAGTACTCTAATGACAGCCCCACAAGAAATCCCAGCCTTTAGGCAGCTCCAACTGCCACCATCTGGGACATTCCAAATCAGTTGAGCCTTCAGTGAGCCCTCTTGGACATTCCAGACCAGTTGAGCCTCCAGATGACTGCAGCCACAGCTCATACCGCATAAGGAAGGAACTACCCAGGTGAGCTCAGCAAATCCAGACTCTTGAGCCATGATGATAATTGTTGCTGATTGAAGCCACTAATTTGAAGGTGACTTGTTACATGAAACAGATAATTGAAACAGAAACTTGAAGAGATCCGCTCAGAGCAATTCTTCTCTCTGTAGATCCTGTGAAAGTTTCTAAGCTGTGGGTGGGGATGTCTTGTTTAAGCCTGAGATGCCTTAATCTCTGATGGCCGCAAGGGAAGGACCTTTTCTGAATGATAGCAACAAGGAGGGACTTTTTCTGAATACCCCCTTTTCTAACAAGTATAGCTTCTGAAAACACAGGACACATTCTCTCACCTAACTATAGCATCACAAGGCTTAAAGAAAATCACCCTTTAAAGCTTTACAACCAAACATAGCATCCTTTGCATAACATTGCTCTTACTTTCTGTAAGCTTGTTATTACCTATCTGTATTCTTCTCCCTTTCCACATAAGAGATTGCTAAATCCTCTGTACAGCAGTCAGCAAACTGAATTCATAAGTCTAAGTAGAAAGCATGTTACTCTTTCCAACTGCCAGCAGGTCTCTCTAGATCTCAGTGCTCTACCACCTATGCATTCTTGTGCTCATGGCAGCCTTGACTGGCCCAAACATCTCTTTGCACCTCAGTATCCTGCATGGCAGCTTCCATGAACACTTACCCAGATTTTCTTCTCAGCTCTCAGGCAAGCCTACACCTGCACAGTTTCTTTTTAGCCTTTGAGAGATGTGGCATGCTGGATCCCAGAAAGACTCTTGGGTCTTAGTTCAAGATCTCTGGGAAGCAGATTGGAGATGAACATTTTAGTGCAGCTTTATTAGGAAGAAAGTGGAGAAAGCTCAAGGTGAACTGTGAGGCAGTGATGAGAGGGACTTTGATGCCACAAGGAGCTCTGGAGCTGGATTGGCCTTGCAGAGTGATTTCAGATTGAAGCAAGTGACTGGAACTTTGTGTGAGCTGTATTCCCTCCACTCCTGACTACCAGTGGGCTGTTACACAACAGCTGTAATAAGATGTGTGTGGGAAACAAGATAAGTGGTCCGCCATGTGCAGTGTTATAAAGGGTAGCCTGAACACTAGCTAGGATGATTTTGTACAAACTCTATGATATACACCTTCAGCTATTTTATGGCTTAAACATTTTCCCATTTGGCAATGAATCTTTTGGGCAACACTGAGCCAGAAAACCTGAAAAGTTTACATTTAATAAAATATTAGATGATTAAATTGTGTTTCTTTTAAAGAGAGTTGATCGTGTGTGTGCTCCTTACAGGAAGTATTTTCCACCTGCCTTCAGAGTAGTAGTGATATCACTGACCCCATGAAAATTAGCTGAAGAAGCTTCAGCGGTTTTAAAAAGTATCCTAAGAAGACTCTAGCCAAAGATGATACATTTACATATAAGACAGCAGAAGGGGGTTTTAATGTCAGTTTGTGACACATGTCCTTTTATTTTATTTTAGTCACTGTTTTTCTAAAGCAGCTTTGTTCATTTTTCCTTCAAGTTGTCTTGTGCACTGTTCTAGTGTTACTGTTTTGTTTCACTGGAAGAATTTTGCCAATAGTTTGAATGAGGCCAGTTTTTATCAATGTCTTTAGCTGCATCAACCAGAAAATTAGTTAATTTTAATAACAATTTGTTTCTTTTATTCAGTTTACACAGTAAAAAAAAATTTTGGAATCTCACTTTGTTGAATATGAGACAAGTTACATAATCAAAAGTATAAATTTAGCTCAAAAGTTTAACATTGACTGTGAAATTGCAGTTGATTCTAGAGCAGTGCAGAGGTTAGGGGTGCTGACCACCCTGCCCCTTGCCGTAGAAAATCCATGTATAATTTTTGATCCCTCAGAACTTAATTTGAAGTAGTCTACTGTTACATAAATCTACACAATATATAACACATTGTATAATATATATTACATTCATGACATACCTTTTTCTTAATTTTTTCAATATTTCTGTTCTGTGCAGTTCATCTACAAGTTTATTCAAATTATTGCAGACCTCCAAAAATATTTTCCAATATTTTTATTGAAAAAAAGCTGTGTATAAGTGGACCAGCACAGTTGAACCTGTGTTGTTCAAGGATCAACATTTTTTGGTTTTTTGTTTTTTTTTTGTATTTTTGTTTTGTTGTATTTTTGGCCATGCTACATGCCTTGTGGTATCCCAGATCCCCAACTAAGGACTGAACTCAGGTCCTTGCAGCAAGATTGCAGAGTCCTAACCACTGGACTATCAGGAAATTCCCCAACTGTATGTTTTATGATGGAAATAAAATAAAAATATTGGAGTCTTAGTTAAAACTATATTTTTACTAAATTAAGAAACCCATGAGAAAATTTCAGTTGTAGTACACACAAAATTCATTTTTTCATTCTAACAAGCTGCTATACTCCAGCAAAACGAGACTCCAATCGTCCAAAGAAAGGTTTTAATGTTTTTACATTCATAGTGGAGTTAAACTACAACATTTTTTGTTTTGTTTTGTTTTTTGTATTTTGTTTTGTTGTATTTTTGGCCATGCTACATGCCTTGTGGTATCCCAGATCCCCAACTAAGGACTGAACTCAGGTCCTTGCAGCAAGATTGCAGAGTCCTAACCACTGGACTATCAGGAAATTCCCCAACTGTATGTTTTATGATGGAAATAAAATAAAAATATTGGAGTCTTAGTTAAAACTATATTTTTACTAAATTAAGAAACCCATGAGAAAATTTCAGTTGTAGTACACACAAAATTCATTTTTTCATTCTAACAAGCTGCTATACTCCAGCAAAACGAGACTCCAATCGTCCAAAGAAAGGTTTTAATGTTTTTACATTCATAGTGGAGTTAAACTGTGTGTACTATAGCTGATGTTGAATATATTTTTAAAAAAATTATTTCTTCGTGGTTGTGCACATTTTCAGTTGGTTCCTAAAGATGTTTGGACTTGAAAGAACTAATTGGGAAATGAAAGTGTTTTGCAACATTTTTGCTAGATGTAGAATTTTAGATAGAAAATTTTCCATTTTAATCCTATAAAGTTGTCTCTCTGCTGACCCTCAATATTTGTGACAGTAAGTTTGCAGTGATTCTTACCTTTGTTCCTCTATGTGCGATTTCTCTTTTTCCTTCGTGTATAGAATTTTACTACAGTTTTCAACTTGTTTTAAATATTTTCAACAATTATTTTTTCTTTTTCCTCTTCTGAGACTCCAGTTCCATGTAGTGCTTGATATATGTCACATATCCTGACTCTTGTCATTCGATAAATTTGTTTTAAAATCTTTTATTTTGTGTGATGCCTACAATTTCACTGTTTTTTGTTTTTTTTTTTCTTCTTAGAGTTAAATCTGCTTTTAGTTTCATATAGTGACATAATTTCAGATATTATATTTTCCATATCTAGAAGTTCCATTTCATTCTTCTTTATATTGTCCATTTATCTTGTTATGTTTATTTTTTAAATACTTGAACATACATGTAAATGCCTTGTCCACTCACTCTGTTTTTGCTTTTTCTTCTTTGTCTCCTGTGTTACCAGTCACATTTGCCTATTTCTTCCCATTTCTACTTATTTTAATTGTATGCTGGATGTGTGATTTTTACGTTATTGAGTGACAGATTTTGTTTTATTCCTTTGAAGAGTTTTGGACACACTTCTCTAAGAATGGCAGGGTTTCTGTTGATTCCCACTTTTTGTGCAGGTGCCTGGAAATCACCAGGTAGGAAACTGGGGTGATTTTAGGGCTTGGTTTGCTTGTTTCCCTTCCTCACCGATCACAGTCCTGTATTACCTATTGTCCATTATCTGAAAATAGCTGTTTCAGAAATTTTATTCAGTTCACTCACTTAGGATGGGAGAACTTTTTGTGAGCCTGTTACCTTTTCATGGATTGAAGTAAAAGTACATTAGATGACCTTCCTTTTCAAAATGTGTGTAATTCTGGATCCCTGCTTTGTTATGCTTATTGATAGGAAACTGATTTTCTCCATTTTCAGAAAGCATCATCCGTCAGAGAACAGGAAACACTTTGAAACTCTGGCATCTACAATGAGTGAAGAGAGGTTTTCTGATGGTAATCAGTACTGGGAGGTGAAGCTCCCAAGAAAGTCTACTAGACCTCTGTTTGGACTTGGGTCTCTGGGAAGGAAGGGATGTATGTACTTGGTTGACCAGTTTCTTGTTCACTAAGCCTCAAGAACAATCTGTTTGAAATTCTTTCTCAGCATTCCCCCTTTCCTTCAGACAGTTGTGTCACTATGGAGACAATCTGGTCTGTAATGTGTCAGAGTGAACCCACACTTACAGTTTTAATTTACAGTTTTAACTTACACCTTCCTCCCAGTCTCTTCCATATTTCTCCCTTAAGATCCTAGACAGTGGAATGGATCTTCTCTCACTGATCACCCTGCAACTGATTTCAGTTGCAATTTCCGCTGCAAGTTTCAGTTTCATTATCTGGACAACCAATATGTCATGACCTAGGCTATGAAGCTTCCATGTGCTGATTGCTGGATCTTGTGGTCTCTTAGTGCTGCTTATACTTGGATAAAATTCCCTGAAACAAAACAAGACTGCATTTCCTACCATTCACCCTCAGAGGGGAATGATAACAGTGTAAGTTTTTCACAGTTATTTCAAAAGCCTGTGGTATTTGGCACAGAAAAGATACTCAGTAAAGTTATATTCTGGAACAGTTTATGTAATCACAGATACAGATCCCTATTGTTGCTGGTAAGCCAAAACTCACATAGTCATGACTTTTATTTTATTTTTTTTAATTTTTATTTTTACTTTATTTTACTTTACAATACTGTATTGGTTTTGCCATACATTGACATGAATCCACCACGGGTGTACATGAGTTCCCAATCCTGAACCCCCTCCCACCTCCCTCCCCATATCATCTCTCTGGATCATCCCCATGCACCAGCCCCAAACATCTATTTTGAAAATATTTAAAGTAATATAGAAGTATGGATTCCACAACTTTATTAAAATCAGCATCCCTTTTCTATTATTTGTATCACAAAATTTCTTGGTGACACCAATTTTTCATTGTAAAAGCAGTTTTTTTCCCTCTAATCCATGCTGCCCTGCCATCTCAGTCTCCCTGTCCATCTCTCTCCCGCTGTCCATCTCTGTCTAACCCTCAGGCTCCCTGCATGTTACATCCCATCATGTTACATCCAACAACAACAACTTTGTGTCTGCCTGGTGGTTTATTTTGGCTCTGGGGGCTGAGGGGGTCTTCTCAAGAGTATGCCCTGTCAGGCTTCTGTTCTTATCTTCTCTGAGAATGTGGTTGAGGGCAGAGGAATTAGTACCAAATAAACAATGTGGATATAGGTAGGTAATCTCTATGAGTAGTTTGTAAATTAGGAACTTCAGTTTTGATTTCCAGTGGATGATGTTTCATTGGACATTGATGGAACATGTTTGTCATATAGTAGATGTCTTAGTCCATTGAAACATCATTTCAAAATAAAATCATTTTCTGTAGAAATCCAAACACTTTTCCCACTGAAGCATAGTCAGCTATTAATATAAAATATTTTAATGCAGTTTCATCCTATAGACAAAAATTTAGACCAGGTCCCAACTAATGAAGTGTCTTGACCTTTCATTACGTAGTTTGTAGAGTATTATTATTACTTTATTGCCTTACTTGTTTCAAATACAGCATTATTTAAACAATACTGAAATTTGAGGAAACGGGGAAGGACAGCCATTCTTGAACACCTTTTTTTTTGTCATTTTTGCTTGTTTTTTTTTTTTAATGATTTCTCAATTCCTTTCAGTCTACTTGTAATAGACTTCCTGTTATGTTATTGTGTTAGTGACCTGCTGAATTATATGACCAAAATGGGAATGCAAACATATGTTTCATTAAACCTACAAAATGAAGTCACAAGTTTGTGCAATAATTTTTCAAAAAGTATTTCCCTAAGGACTTCAAGGTAGATTGAAAATTTTTGTTCTGACACTTAGTGCTCTTTGTCAACTCAATGCCTAATTACCTTTGTGATGCAAGTTTCCCTCCCCAGTAGTGGTATGCCTTTGACCTCCAATTATCTACACAAATCTGCTTCTGGGCAGTTGCTTGTTTCATATTCCTCCAGCTGAAATAGTTCATCTCTCTCACTTTGTTTCTAAAAAACAGAAATAATGTTTGCTTTATTCTTATTTTCATTCCCCTTTTTTCTACAATGAATGTTCATTGTTTGTATTTAAATATATTTTTCACATTATATGAGTCATTGTTTGAGCCTCCATATCCATCTGAAGACCTGGTTTTAGTACTGAGTAGAAGGTGAAATGTTGGCTAAAATGTACCCTTAGAGTGTGGAAAATCATCTGACGGGCTGAGAGGACCCAAACAAGTCCCTCACCACATTGTTTGTGCTTACCTATTCTCTGATGTCTCTCAGATTAGAAACAACAAGCAAACAGCAGTGGAGGTGCACCATTCCATCTCCAAAGCTCTGAACATTTTTGGAATATTATTTAAATACTATCTATATTCAAGAAAATCCAGGCCCAGCAGAAGAGAGAGATATTGAGTTTGTTCACCTCTTTTCTATCTATACAAAATAGATTGGTGATGGACAGGGAGGCCTGGCGTGCTGCGATTCAGGGGATCGCAAAGAGTTGGGCACGACTGAGCGACTAAACTGAACTGAACACATTTTGAGGGGTGTGCATGTGTATGTGATGGAAGTTCTACCACTTGTGGTGAAAATGACCCAATATTCTGAAGTAGCATCTGGGAATAGGCAGGATAAGGTCCACTCTGATACTGATATGGTTGGCCCTACCCAATTCATGATAGAAGCCACTTTGTCTCTACTCAATAATCCCAAAATCAGTTATTTTAATTTTAATTGTGAAGAAATCTTAGAATTCAAGGGGCTTTTGTTTGTTGGTTTGGTTGGTTGGTTTGGCTTGGTTGCTTTTCCTATACAGGTTATCTAATTAGTTATACCTGTAGGCTAAGAGCTAGGATCAGAATCACTGTTCGTTGCCAAGAAGACACTAAACAAATCTGTTAGCTTCCCTCTATCTCAGTTTTATCAACTATAAATGAGGATGATGGTACTTAACCTTTCTCATAGCATTAGCAGAGAAATCTGTAAAAATCAGAAAAATGTCTGGCAAAAGGGACTAAGATAAAAGTTTCAAACTGGCAGTGTGTTAGCTTCCTAGGGCTATACATGCATATATTTTCCAGTGGGATCACACACCACAGATAGAGCAATCTCGTGTTACCTATACTCTCATTATAAGTGTATTTGCTACAATGACTTTCAGACATTGAAGACTGTGAAGGAGTGAGCCCTGATGGAGAAAAGTGCTTACAGAGGGAACTGAATTTTAAAAGTCCTTGAGTTGAGGTCATGTCTCACTTCCAAAGGGAAAACCTTGTAGTAATTCCACAGACTTCCAGTGAAAACATTTAAGTTGTACTGTAACAGCCCAGGCAAGAGGACAGACAGTGTGCTGCAGCTGTATTTCAGCTGTGCTTGAAGGAATAATAACAGTGACTTGGCATTATTTGAAGGAAATGTAACAGGAATAAGCCGTAACTAACCACCTGCTTTTACTGCCAGTGCTCCAGCCCACTGGCCTCTTTACTGTTCATGACAATACATGCTCTATCCTTAAGACTTGGAACATGTTTGTCATATAGTAGATGTCTTAGTCCATTCAGGTTGCTTTAACAAATATACCATATACTGCTTAAAAACAAATTTATCCTCACAGTTCTAGAGGCTGAGAAGTCCAGGATCAGAACACTGACCAGTTCAGTGTCTCATGAGAGTCCTTTTCTTGAAGCAAAGACGGTGGTCTTCTCACTGTGTCCTCTTAGTGCAGAAAGGGTGAGGGAGCTCTCTGGGGTATCATTTACAAGGGAACTAATTCCATTCATGAGGACTCTACTCTTATGACCTAGTTGCCTCACAATAGCCTCACCTCTAAATACCATCATTTTTGGCGCTAGTTTTCAACATAAGCATTTTGAAGGGATACAAACCTTTCATCTTTAGCTGTGAGTGTCCAATAATAATTGGCTAAATGATTTGAATAAATAAAATCTCTCACATGTGAGCATGAGAACATGGAGATTTTGGTAGCTGAAGTTAAGTGTGCCTTAACATAAATTTTGTCAGAGCAGAGAACTTGATCTGGGATTCCATACAGCTAATGAGGCAGAGCTTGGGAGAAAGGATGACCTGAGAGCTCAGCAGTAGTAATCTGAGAGTCTGAATATCTGTTGAGATTGAGAGGATAGAGATGGAATCTATAAGAATTCAGCTGTGAAAGGACTAAATCACCCACTGATTATGGCAGGTTAATTCACCTAGGTAATGACTTATTTGTGTTCATGATACCATCCCTCTTTGTTGGCCAGGAAGCTCCATGAATCAGACCTGCTGTTGCTGACCTGAGAGGAGGCTCTTGTGACATTGACACTCATATCATTGGGGAGTGGGATTATAAGAGCATTAGTTTGGCAACTGATTCATAGTGCAAAGTCTATGGAAGAAAGTCCAGATAAATTTTTAAGTTGCATTTGTCCCAAGAGTAAGACAAGTTTTTTTGGGATCTTGAAAGTAGAATTCCAGAATATATGGTTTTTTTTAAGCCACGTATCATGACTCCATCAATAAAAATATCTTTTTTTCATAGATAAGAGCTAAATGAATCAAAATACAGAGTAATTTCTGCTTTTAAGTTATTATAAAAATTTTGGTTATCATCTAGAAATATGGTTCTCAAACTTAATTGCTTATTGTAATTATACTAGGCATCACTCCAGTCTGGCTGAATGTTTGGAGTTATGTAGGTGTGGACTTGGAATACACGAATGTTTTCTAAGCTTGAACTAATGCAAAAGAAGCTTGAACAATTTTAATTTGGAGTAGTTTTCTGGAAGTAGCAAGTGATATTCTTGAATCCAAAAAGTTTCAAGTGTTCTGATTCCTGTTTCTTAGGCTCAGTTAGGATTCTCTTAGACAATTTTGGTTGTTTTTGTATTTCTTTGCAAAGCTCCTTTTTCCCAGGGAATTTGTCAGTGAATCTGCTCTGACACTTCAACATCTCTGGCAGTGTAATGACTTAATCAGAACTGTCCTCAATAAGCCTCTAAGATTACTATAAATCCAAACACTCGATTTATTATTACTTGACTTCTTTCTTTGACTATTTATTAATATCTCATTCCTTCAAGATTTCTTATTCTTTTGCAGCTACCTTTGATCTCTTCGGGTAATCATTCATTCTGAAAAAATCATTTATAGAATCTTCTTCTTACCTAAGTTACACAAGAGATGGACAATTATTCTTTTTGGTTAGATGTCTAAAACCTAGGATCCAAACAATTTTTGGATGTTGCTTACTTAATTGAGCTCCTTGTCCCTTTCACATTTTACAGGATTAGGAAGTTCCCCACACTTTCTCATCAAGAACAGTGATGCCAGAGTAGTCCATCTGGTGTGTCCGGCTGCAGGCTGGTACCTAGAACCTGAGGCAAGCTGGGGAGATCCCTAAGGACAGAATTTAAAGCCACATTCTGAAAATACCAGAGCAGGTGGAAACAGCATGTTCTTCATTGAGTCTTTAGTTCTGCTTAACTGTGACCTCTTTGGTCCTCAACCCCAGATCAACCAGAAGAAGGAAATGACTATTTCTATTGGCAGGTTAGTTTCTATATTATTACGTCTCATTGCCTTGAGTGGTGTTTTAACAGCTATGTTTCTTGTGTAATGTTGAATTTCTAATACACGGAAAATGACTGAGCCCCTGCACCATACTTTTTAGGCAACCTCCTAATACTAAATTGAATTATTCTATTCAAAGGGTTACTTGGACTAGGGTTGTTAGCATATCTTTGCTACTAAGTGTGAGGTGTGATATTAAATTCAAAATATTTTTTCTTGAAGTTGGGTTTCTTAGCAGAGTCTGATTTTAAATAATGAGTATAGTAATTGTTAACAGCAAATTGTTGACTGGCAACACAGTGAAGTCGCAGCTTTCTGTTATCCCTACGTAAGTTCCTCTTTTATTCATAATATTTATACAATGACACAATAAACAGTTAAATTATATTAAAATCATCGAAATGATTGTTTTGTCTGTAAGACACCAGGGAGGTGATTTAATTATTTTACTGGTTGATTTAAAAATGGTAAGGGCATGTGTGGCATGATCAGATTAGTACTAGGCCACCCCCTCTAGTGTAGACAGGGGCTACAGTAAAGAATTTAAGTGTTATCCAAAACTAAAAGACAGAGAAATGGTACTCTGCTTTAAGGTCAGCATGAACTAGATATCAGGCTTTTTTGAGAAATTGAGTATGTACTGACAGACAGTGCTACTTATCCTAATTGATGTCTCTATTTTCCTTCTTGACAGAAATAATAATATGGATAATTTTGAGTATTATTTTCACTGTGTTCTGGCATTTCCATCATTTTCTTCACTGCGATGCAAGGAAGATCTAAACGTAAGTGGGCTGGGACAATGCAATGACTGTCATTTGAGTTTGGGGCCTGGTGACTTGGAAGAGTAGATGATTATCTAAAAGAGTTTTATGTGTATTTAACAGAGACTGAGGCTTGCAAAGCAGGAATATGAAGGGTCATTTCCTGGCAGCACTACTTTGGTTAGGAATCTTGGTTTTATAACAACCACCAACCTTTCAACCTGCTGCTGAACACCACTGGCAATCTCAAGGTCAGCCAGGGTACTATACTTTTAGGTGAAATATATTGAAAATACTAATTTTAATGTGACATTTATATTTATTGTTATTCATATTAAATATTATACCAGAAATACCTGAAAATATTTTTAATATTTTGTCAGTAAACAGTACTTTGTCCTCTTCTTTTCCCCAATCTCATTTCTCATTTCTCTTCAGAAGTTACTATTATAACAAATTGGTGTATTTTCTTCCAGTTTTTATGGTCTTATGCACACATATAACTTTGTGTACATTTTGTGTAAGTTAAAGAATCATCTATTTCATTGGTTATCTTTTTCTTTGATAAGCCTTATACAAAGAACCTTCAGCCACAGCAGAAAAATTAACCACAATGATTTCAATACCTAAATAAAGCATTCCCAATAAATAGGGAAAATCTAAATAATTTATAGTCCTCAGAGTTCTCTTGAAAATGGGCATCATTTATATTATGTTGTTTTTATTGCTAAATTATGTCCAACTCTTTTGCAACCCCATGGACTGTAGCCCACCAGACTCCTCTGTCCATGGCATTTCCCAGGTAAGGATACTGAAACCATTTCCTTATCCAGGAGATATTGCCAACCTAGAGATGTAACCTACCTCTCCTGTATTGAGAGGTGGCCTTCCCAATACTGAGCCACCAGGGAAACCCACATTTATATGTATCTTTAATATGTATTAGAGCATAGAGTCAGATACAAGTGAAGTGAATTAGTACACATGCACACACACACACACACAGCTAAATAAGGAGGACGATCTACAGATATCTTAGATTTGATGAAGGGCTATGGGTTCAGTGTAATAAAAATGCATGTGAATTAAGAAAAACTAGATAAATGAAGTGACATCCATGTTCATGGATTAGAAGATGTCATAGTGTTAAAATGGCAGTGCTTCCCAATTTAGTTTACAGATTTAATGCAACAGGGGTTGCATGAAACCCTGGTGGTAGTTTGTGTTTTATTTTTGTTTGTTTGTTTTTTTCCAGAAATGCACAGGCTGATACTGAATTGAATACAGAAATTCAATAGACCCAGAATAGCCAAAATAATCACATGAAAGAATATTGATACTTCCTGATTTCCAAACATATTGCAAAGCTATATTAATCAAGACTGTGTGATACTAGCAATAAACGAGGTACATAAACCACTGTAATAGATTTGAGTCAATAAATAAACCCATATGCTATGATTGACTGATTTTTTAATAAAAATGCCAAGATCATTCACTGAGAAAGAATATCTTTTCACCACATGGTGCTGGCACAATTAGATTTTAGCCAAAAAAAAAAAAAAATATCAGCCCCTCTTTGCCTTACACTATATACAAGAATTGATTCCAAATGGATCCAAGACCTAAATTTAAGGGCTAATCTAGAATATGTTTTAATACTATATGAATAAATTATTGCAATCTGTTGTTAAGGGAAGTTTTTCATTTTTTTAATGGATTTCATCAAGATTAGAAATTTGCACTACAAAGTAAATCATCAACAAAGTGAAAAGATGGGACTTACCTGGCAGTCCAGTTGTGAAGATTATGTATTTCCAATGCAGGGGACATGGATTTGATCCCTGGTCAGGGAAATAAGATCCCATATGTCCCCCCCAACATATAAGATCCCATATGTAGCCAAAAAAAAAAGTCAAAAGAGAGTCCACAAAATGAGAGAAAAGATTTATAAATCATACATTTGATATTTATATCTAGAGTTTAAGAAAAACACGACTAAAAGCATGTGTCCACACACCAACTATTAATAGTATACAATATTCATAATAGCATAATAGACAAAAGTTGAAATGCTTTACTCCATACTAATTCAACAGGAGATGCATATAATCTGGTTTTCTGCAAAACCCTGATACAATTCTTATTGGAGATATAAGTAGATCTGTCAATAGTGAAGGGTAAATATTAAAAAGTTGAAGTATTATGTGATAGCTGTTATTGTTATTATCAAAATTAGGCAACAGTCTATATCTGTATATATATATGTGTGTGTGTATGTATGTCTATGTGTGTATTTTAAAAACAGCCTGGCATTATATGACACTCAGCTACTTTAAGAATAGAACTTATTTTCTTAAAAATGAGAAAAATGTATAGAGCTCACATAGTCAAAATCCATGACCATGCAAATAAAAGAAATTAGGCTCCAGATCTTATGCTTAGAATCGAAGAACTGATTAATGGTTGACCTAGAACAAAACCCAGGTCTTCTGATTTGATTTGATTCTTTCTGTTTTAACTATACTTATATATTTATAATAATCACACATTTTACTCAACAAGATAAGGACCTAAGGAAAAGGGATTAACATGTAGGAGTTTTCCCATTTAAAAGTAAATTGATGTATAGGAGTTTGCCTATTGCTGAAATTTTGGAAATCCAAAAAGCACCAAGATTACCCACAACCTCACAATCCACAATACTCTTCCCAGTTTGTCTGTGTAATATTTCTATCTTTCAATCGAGATATATATATCTGTTTTGTTTATTCTAATTCAATAATATATATGAAATTTGAATTTTTTCTTGTTTTTTTTTCAGTTGTAATTTATTTTTTATCACAAAAATAAACTTTATGTTACACCTCTTTGTTATTTTCAACACACACTCTCAGATTTTTATTTCCTGTGACTTATTTACTTTGTAACTGGAAGTTTGTACCTCTTAATCCCCTTTGCCCGTTTTGCACTCTCAATTTTGAAGGGATTTCCAATCCTAGACACAAGGTGTTTCAAATGGATCATCAGAATTGGAATAATTGCCATATTTACTCTGTACCCATGATGACAACCTCATGGCCAGGCATATAGTGGTTACCTGACAAAATGCTTGTTAAGTGAACAAATGGCCTTGTCTTCAATTAATAATAATTATTTACAATTGAATGATTTCAGTTTTTAATTAGCTAATAGAATTAATGGTCTTAATATCTAAATAAAGAAGCATAATTGAAGTCAATTATCAACTAGATTTTCATTTTATACAATTTAGAAATAATGATTAAAATCATAATATTTGGGCACATTTTTCTCTACTAATCTTCCAATTTTGTCTCTGTCATGTGCCAGAATTAGTTTTTTGAAAGTTGCCTTCCTAATGACTTCCAACTAATTCCTTAACAATAGCTATATTTAAATAATTGAAAACTTAAATGAGCATGTTTAAACATAGCCATTTGTTTCACTGCAGATGTTTTAAAAGTTCCAATCATAGATCAATGCTATAATTAAGGACTTTTTTGATGTGACAATGATTTTTTTTTTCTTTAATTTTGTACCTATTATTTTATCTCTGGTTTTCTCTCTGTGGAAGCTGGAATTTAACTGCATTATAAGTTTTTGTCAAATGGGTTCCTTATTTTTAATCAAAATACAGAAAATGTCCAGATGGCTGGGCTAAAGAAAAGAGTCTATGAAAGTCTCATTTATGTTCCTAACTGGTAGATTTAACAAAAATTTAACAGCCAAGCTCTCTGGCTTGCGATAATAATATATTTTGTGTCTTGAAAATAAATTCACTAGAACCACTTTCAAGATGTTCCCACTTTAGGATACAAAATTGTATATATACCATTTTCTAAAATTTCCTTTTTATAATTTTATTTAAAAAAGAAGATAATTAAATCATTAAAAATTAACTGCTCTACATGGTGGAATTATAGTTGATTTTTTCTATTTATTTTTTGGGTATTTTCAGTTTTTTATTAAACAAATATATGGTATTTATATGGAGAGTATAATATATTTTTATTTGTACTCCTTCTCTTTATGTGCCTCTCAATTTAGTATCCAAATCTATAAGAACTCTTAGAGAAAATAAATATCACTGATTGATTTTTTAGCTGGCCAAGTGTTGTATAAGAACCTTGTTATTAATACTACCACATTTATTCATCACAATATCCCTATGTTATTGATGTTCTTGTGCTTCTACAAGCAGCAACCCTGGGTTTTCTCTCCAAATGTTTGTGATTTAAAAGACCAAGCTCATTCATATTTCACGAAATACTTCCTAGGAGCTGTTAAAACATTTTTTTTCTTTTTTATGACAGTCAAGGAGGGTATACTTGGAGGATCTCAAGCAGAATTACTGTTACTCTGGGTATTGTTACTCTGAAAGTTCTGATCTTTTATCTTACAAGTTAACAAATCAGTCTGTCAATTGCTCATAGCTGTTAATAAGAGCCACAGAACTTCAGGGTCAGAAACAAGGGCCTTTCTTACACATGGCACAAAAGACAGCATAAACATCAGCATATTTGTTCCATTTCTCTTTGCTCCACAACATGAAATGGATGGACACAGATGCTTATGTCTGCTCTCAAAAGAAGCACCCTAAGCTTTGGGAACTAAGATCTTTAAAAATTGTCAGCAATTAGGCCTTTTTTAGGGCTTCCCTGGTGGCTCAGTTGGTAAAGAGTCTGCTTGCAGTGCAGGAGACCTAGGTTCAATTCCTGGATTGGGAAGTTCTCCTGGAGAAGGAAATGGCAACCTACTCCAGTATTCTTGCCTGCAAAATGCCATGGATGGAGGAGCCTCACGGGCTACAGTCTATGGGGTTGCAAAGAGTCAGTTGCAACTGAGCAACTTCAGTTAGGCCTTCTTTTTACTCCAGTGTAAAACCGTGTCTCAAGGCTATTACCTTTACAAACATTATTGAAAAGATATCCAGAACAAAGAACAGTTAGTGAATGATTTGCAAAATGCACCCAAAATAGAGAAACATGGAGAACTGTATCTGGATAATATCCATCCTTTTTTTTTTTTTGTAATACTGCTTTGGCTTCTGATGAAGTTTTCCATGATTATACATCCTGTTAGACACAGATTCATCTGGCCAGTAGAGGCTAGGGCCATGTCTGTTCAGTTTCTCCCATACAATCAACAGGATTATAATCAGCAGAATGAAGCTGATGTACAATCTGAATGTTATCCATGGCCTGCTGTTGCTGCTAAGTCGCTTCCTTTGTGAACCCATGAATCGCAGCATGCCAGGCCTCCCTGTCCATCACCAACTCCCCGAATTCACCAGACTCAAGTCCACTGACTCAGAAATGCCATCCTCTGTTGTCCCCTTCTCCTCCTGCCCCCAATCCCTCCCAGGATCAGAGTTTTTCTGGTGAGTCAACTCTTCGCATGAGGTGGCCAAAGTACTGGAGCTTCAGCTTTAGCATCATTCCTTCCAAAGAAATCCCAAAGTTGATCTCCTTCAGAATGTATTGGTTGGATCTCCTTGCAGTCCAAGGGACTCTCAAGAGTCTTCTCTAACACCACAGTTAAAAAGCATCAATTCTTCGGCACTCAGCCTTCTTCACAGTCCAACATTCACATCCATATATGACTACTGGAAAAACCATAGCCTTGACTAGACAGACTTTCATCAGCAAAGTAATATCTCTGCTTTTGAACATACTATCTAGGTTGGTCATAACTTTTCTTCCAAGGAGTAAGCCTCTTTTAATTTCATGGCTGCAGTCACCATCTGCAGTGATTTTGGAGCCCAAAAAAACAAAGTCTGACACTGTTTCTACTGTTTCCCCATCTATTTCCCATGAAGGGATGGGGCCAGATGCCATGATCTTCGTTTTCTGAATGTTGAGCTTTAAGCCAACTTTTCCACTCTCCTCTCTCACTTTCAACAAGTGGCTTTTTAGTTCCTCTTCACTTTCTGCCATAAGGGTGGTGTCATCTGCATAACTGAGGTTATTGATATTTTGCCAGCAATCTTGATTCCAGCTTGTGTTTCTTCCAGTCCAGCGTTTCTCATGATGTACTCTGATTTTAAGTTAAATCAGCAGGGTGACAATATACAGCCTTGCCACACTCCTTTTCCTATTTGGAACCAGTCTGTTGTTCCATGTCCAGTTCTAACTGCTCCTTCCTGACTTGCATACAGATTTCTCAAGAGTCAGGTCAGGTGGTCTGGTATTCCCATCTCTCTCAGATTTTTCCACAGTTTATTGTGATCCACACAGTCAAAGGCTTTGGCATAGTCAATAAAGCAGAAATAGATGTTTTTCGGGAACTCTTGATTTTTCCATGATCCAGCAGATGTTGGCAATTTAATCTCTGGCTCCTCTGGCTTTTCTATAACCAGCTTGAACATCAGGAAGTTCACGGTTCACATATCGCTGAAGCCTGTCTTGGAGAATTTTGAGCATTACTTTACTAGCATGTGAGATGAGTACAATTGTGCGGTAGTTTGAACATTCTTTGGCGTTGCCTTTCTTTGGGATTGGAGTGAAAACTGACCTTTTCCAGTCCTGTGGCCACTGCTGAGTTTTCCAAATTTCCTGGCATATTGCATGCAGCACTTTCACAGCATCATCTGTCAGAATTTGAAATAGCTCCACCGGAATTCCATCACCTCCACTAGCTTTGTTNTGTGAGATGAGTACAATTGTGCGGTAGTTTGAACATTCTTTGGCGTTGCCTTTCTTTGGGATTGGAGTGAAAACTGACCTTTTCCAGTCCTGTGGCCACTGCTGAGTTTTCCAAATTTGCTGACATATTGAGTGCAGCACTTTCACAGCATCATCTGTCAGAATTTGAAATAGCTCCACTGGAATTCCATCACCTCCACTAGCTTTGTTCATAGTGATGCTTTCTAAGGCCCACTTGACTTCACATTCCAGGATGTCTGGCTCTAGGTGAATGATCACACCATTGTGATTATCTGAGTCGTGAAGATCTTTTTTTTGTACAGTTCTTCTGTGTATTCTTGCCACCTCTTCTTAATATCTTCTGCTTCTGTTAGGTCCATACCATTTCTGACCTTTATCGAGCCCATCTTTGTATGAAATGTTCCCTTGGTATCTCTAATGTTTTTGAAGGAATCTCTAGTCTTTCCCATTCTGTTGTTTTGCTCTATTTCTTTGCATTGATTGCTGAAGAAGGCTTTCTTATCTCTTCTTGCTATTCTTTGGGACTCTGCATTCAGATGCATATATCTTTCCTTTTCTCCTTTGTTTTTTGCCTCTCTTCTTTTCACAGCTATTTGTAAGCTAGCCATGGCCTAGGACCCAGAATTAGTCAGCTAAACAGAACCCTTAAACCATTTTGGTCTACTTTCAAAAGCTAGGTAGCATTTTCCTTAAATTTCTATATTGATATTTCCATTTGGTCCAACAATTAATCCAGATACAACAGGATGTATCAGTGAACGCGCAGACTCTGATTTAGCCAGAAGGAGGGAATCTAGGGTGATTCTGCCATTCACAATAGTCCTGTTTAGTGATCTGAATCAGACCCAAATGCTTTCCTTAGCTAGGGTGGTATAACTGTTCACTTCAGTTAAAGTTGGGAAAGCATTTTGGATCAACTTTTCTACTTGAACAGATCTATTTATAGAAATACATGACCACAGGGTCTACATAGTCAACATGCTATGCCTCTTGAGTATCTCATCTAAAGATTGCTAAACCTATTACCGTTTGCTTAAAAACTTTCAGGTCTCTTATGACCACCTCTAGGGTAAAAGTTACTGTATTTGGGGGAGAACTGTAAGTTAATACCTGACTTCCACACAAGAAGTATAATTCAAGGACCAAATGTAGTAGCTCTGGCAAGAAAGTGTTGGTTACATTTGTTGAGGCCTTTCCAGCATAACCTATATTGTGAGGGCACAGGTTTACATTCCTTCCAAAGGGTACTGTTGACTGATTGATAATGTTCATAGTACAAATAACTGAGTTAAGTTCTTTTTCTGAAGGGACTGCCTGCATGCAGTCTATCCAATCTGTCTTGCTTGTTGATATCACAAACCAAGTGGCAGTCCTCTGTCCCATAAAATAACTGATTGATGGCTATAAGGATGAGAATATAATACACCTGGGAATATTGACAAGCATTTTTCACAGAGGTACAAGACCTAGGGCCATCCCCTAATTTCTCATTGATTTCTCAGGAAAGTTATGGGGAATTACAATCAAATAATAATCAGAGCCTTCTGGTAGAGGATGGCAGACTATGTCAAGAAGCCCTAGGAAAGACATGCAAGATCGTGGAGGAATAGAATAGGGAGACCACTTTCTCCCCCACAAAATCATCAAAAGCTCATTTGAGTGATGAGAAACTTCTACAAAACAACTTCTGAATGCTGGTGGAGGACACCAGGTACCCACAAAGGCAGCACAGTCTCTTCAAAATGAGGTAGGACAAAATATAAAAGACAAAAAGAGAGTCAAAAAAGTTAGGGACAGAGATCTGTCCTGGGGAGGGAGTTGTGAAGAGAAATTTTCAAACCAGTGGGTCTGTGGGGAGTTTTGGGATCTCAAAGGGCAACATAACTGGGAGGGGAAAAAAAAAACACCACAGAATATGCGCCTAACAATAACTCCCAGTGAAGAAGTAGCTCAGACACACATCCGGCACCAGCAGGTGGGGGCAGGACAGGAAGATGTAGGCTGCATGTTTAGGGTAAGGCCTGGGCCTAAATGCACTGAGGACAATCTGAGGGAGCTAAAGTGAGATAGCAATCCAAATTGTGGGATAGCCAGAGAGAGAGAGAGAGAGGAAAAAAAATAAATAAGTAAAGAGAACTTACCAGTCAAAAGCTCTAACCTGGCCCTCTCATAGAACAAAGGATTGAGCCAATACCAAAGGAGAGCTAGCCTGCTGTGTACAGTCTTCGCCCCACCGCTGGAGGCAGAGAGGCAGGTGTGTGATAGCCAGAACTGGAAGGCAAGATTCAATCTCAGTCCCAGGGAGGGGCATCCTCCACCAAACTTTGAGTAGGCTCCCAGTTGCTAACCACGTCTTCCTAGGATCCTGGATGGTTGACATCTGCCAGGACGGTGACAGCCAGAGATCAGCTCCCCAGAGGAGATATGCAGCACACGTGAGATGGTGCTCTAGAGGCCCAAGAAACTGGCAAGAACCAAGGAGGTGATTAAGACACATGGCACACCTGGAACAGTGCACTCACTAAGCAACTGATCACTTGAGCTGCTTGGACCTGGGAAGTACACAAAAATGCAGAGCTTGCTTTGGACAGTATTCTTGCAGAGCTACCTGGAGCCTGAGCAGTGTAGGCCCAGAAAGCACATGCTGCCATGAGTTGGGGCCAACCTAGTGTGGTCCATAGAGTGTGAGCACTCCTCACACACACCAGTGATACTTGTTTGCAGTGTTCCTCACTCCCCACAATACAATGAAAGAAGTGAGCCTTAAAAAGGGACCAGCTTCACCCCCTTCTGTCAAGGCAGAAATTAGCACTGAAGAGACTTAAAAGCAGGAAGCCAAAAAAAAAAAAAAACAGAGATGAGGGAACCGCTCTGGAAGTGACAGGTGCAATAGATTGAAACCCTGTAGTTAACACTGACTAAGCATTGGAAGGGGCCTATAGACCTTGAGAAGAAGTAAAAGATGGAAGAAGAAATTATCTGAAACTGAACTGACTGCACACTGCCCACAACAGCTCCAGAGTAATTTTTAGATATATTTTTATTATTATCATTTTTAATTTTAAAAAAATTTAAGTTCTTTATAATTAATTTAATTTTCATTTTTATAACCTACTCAGTTCAGCTCAGTCACTTAGTAGTGTCTAACTCTTTGTGACCCCATGAATTGCAGCACGTCAGGCCTCCCTGCCCATCACTAATTCCCAGAGTTCACCCAAACTCACATCCATTGAGTCAGTAATGCAATCCAACCATCTCATCCTCTGTTATCCCCTTCTCCTCCTGCCCCAAATCCCTCCTAGCATCAGAGTCTTTTCCAATATGTCAACTCTTTGCATGAGGTGGCCAGAGTAACAGAGTTTCAGCTTTAGCATCAGTCCTTCCAAAGAACACCCAGGGCTGATCTCCTTCAGAATGGACTGGTTGGATCTCCTTGCAGTCCTAGGGACTCTCAAGAGTCTTCTCCAACACCATAGTTCAAAAGCATCAATTCTTTGGAGCTCAGTTTTCTTTACAGTCCAACTCTCACATCCATACATGACTACTGGAAAAATCATGGCCTTGACCAGATGGACCTTTGTTGGCAAAGTAATGTCTCTGCTTTGTAATATGCTATCTAAGTTGGTCATAATTTTCCTTCCAAGGAGTAAGCATCTTTTAATTACATGGCTGCAATCACCATCTGCAGTGATTTTGAAGCCCAAAACAATAAAGTCTGACACTGTTTCCAGTTTCCCCATCTATTTGCCATGAAGTCATGGGACCAGAAGCCATGATCTTCATTTTCTGAATGTTGAGCTTTAAGCCAACTTTTTCACCCTCTCTTTCAACAAGAGCCTTTTTAGTTCCTCTTCACTTTCTGCTATAAGGGTGGTGTCATCTGCATATCTGAGGTTATTGATATTTCTCCTGGAAATCTTGATTCCAGCTTGTGCTTCTTCCAGCCCAGTATTTATCATGATGTATTCTGCATATAAGTTAAATAAGCAGGGTGACAATATACAGCCTTGACGTACTCCTTTTCCTATATGGAACGAGTCTATTGTTCCATGTCCAGTTCTAACTGTTGCTTCTTGACCTGCATATAGGTTTCTTTCACCCTCTTTTTCAACAAGAGCCTTTTTAGTTCCTCTTCACTTTCTGCTATAAGGGTGGTGTCATCTGCATATCTGAGGTTATTGATATTTCTCCTGGAAATCTTGATTCCAGCTTGTGCTTCTTCCAGCCCAGTATTTATCATGATGTATTCTGCATATAAGTTAAATAAGCAGGGTGACAATATACAGCCTTGACGTACTCCTTTTCCTATATGGAACGAGTCTATTGTTCCATGTCCAGTTCTAACTGTTGCTTCTTGACCTGCATATATGTTTCTCAAGGGGCAGGTCAGATGGTCCGGTATTCCCATCTCTTTCAGAATTTTCCACAGTTTGTTGTGATCCACACAGTCAAAGGCTTTGGCATAGTCAATAAAGAAGAAATAGAAACAGAAGAGTCTGAAATACAGTACTTGGATGTAATCTCAAAAATGAAAGCATGATCTCTGCTCTTTTCCAAGGCAAGCCATTCAATATCACAGTAATCCAAGCCTGCATCTTTTCAATCATTGTCTGCAGATTATTTATCTATAACTTTATTTTGTTTTCAAAATTGTGGATCAAGTCTGAAAAAGAATTTAGAATAATGATGGGAAAAATGATTCAAAATCTTGAAACAAAATGGAGTTACAGATAAATAAACTAGATAGAAGGATTGAGATGATACAACAAATGTTTAACAAGAACCTAGAAGAGATAAAAAAGAGTCAATCAATAATCAATAATGCAATAGCTGAGGTCAAAACACTCTGGAGAGAACCAACAGTAGAATAACTGAGGAAGAAGATAGGATAAATGAGGTGGAAGACAGAATGGTGGAAATAAATAAAGCAGAGGGGAAAAAAGAAAACAGAATTAAAAGAAATGAGGGCAACTCAGAGACTTCTGGGACAATGTTAAACATGCCAACATTCAAAGCATAGGAGTCCCAGAAGAAGAAGATGAAAAGAAAGGGCATGATAAAATTCTTGAGGAGATGATAGTTGAAAACTTCCCTAAAATGGGGAAGGAGAATAGCCATCCAAGTCCAAGAAACCCAGAGAGTCCCAAACAGGACAAACTCAAGACAAAATACCCCAAGACACATATTAATCAAATTAGTGAAGATCAAACATAAAGAGCAAATATTAAAAGCAGCAAGGGAAAAGCAACAAATAATACACAAGGGGATTCCTGTAAGAATAGCAGCTGATCTTTCAATAGAAACTCTTCAGGCCAGAAGGGAATGGCAGGGCATACTTAAAGTGATGAAAGAGCAAAACTTCCAACTCAGATTACTGTACCCATCAAGGCCCTCATTCAAATATTTAGGAGAAATCAAAAGTTTTACAGACAAGCAAAAGTTGAGAGAATTCAGCACCACCAAACCAGCTCTTCAACAAATGCTAAAGGATCTTCCCTAGACAAGAAACACAGAAAAGGTTTATAAACTGGAACCCAAACAATAAAGTAAAAGGCAATGGTATCATACTTATCAATAATTAACTTAAATGTAAATGGATTGAATGCCCCAACCAAAAGATGAAGACTGGCTGAATGGATACAAAAACAAGACCCCTAGATATGCTGTCTACAAGAGACCCACCTCAAAACAAGGGACACATACAGACTGAAAGTGAAGGGCTGGAAAAAGATATTTCATGCAAATGGAGAGCCAAAGAAAGCAGGGGTAGCAATACTCCTATCAGATAAAATAGACTTTGAAATAAAGGCTGGGAAAAGAGACAAGGAAGGACACTACATAATGATCAAAGGATCAGTCCAAGAAGAACATATATCAGTTATAACTATATATGCACCCAACATAGGAGCACTTTAATATAAGGCAAATGCTAAAAAGTATGAAAGAGGAAATTAACAGTAACACAATAATAGTGGGAGACTTTAATACCCTACCACACCAATGGATAGATCAACCAAACAGAAAATTAGCAAGGAAACATAAACTTTAAATGATGCAATGGACCAGTTAGACCTAATTGATATCTATAGGACAGTTCACCCCAAAACAAAGAATTTCATCTTCTCAAATGCACACAGAACATTCTCCAGGATAGATCATATCCTAGGCCATAAATCTAGCCTTAGTAAATTTTTTTAAAAAATGAAATCATTTCAAGCATCTTTCTGAACACAATCCAGTAAGATTAGATGTCAAATTTAGGGAAAAAAAATATTAAAAATACAAACATATGGAGGTTAAACAACACCTTTCTGAATAACCAACAAATTGCAGAGAAATAAAAAAAGAAATCAAAATATGCAAGAAACAAATGAAAATGAAAACACAACAATCCAAAACCTATGGGATTCAGTAAGAACAATGCTAAAGGGGAAGATTCATAGCAATACAAGCTCACCTCAAGAAAGAAGAGAAAAATCAAATAAATAACCTAACTTTATGGTTAGTAGAAGGAAAGAAATCATAAAAATTATGGCAGAAATAAATGCAAAAGAAACAACAGAGACCATAGCAAAAATCAACAAAATTAAAAGTTGGTTCTTTGAGAACATATATAATATAGACAAACCATTAGCCAGACTCATCAAGAAAAAAAAAGGGACAAAAATCAAATCAATAAAAGTAGAACTCAAAAAGGAGAGATCACAAAAGACAACAAAGAAATACGAAGGATCATAAGAGACTACTATCATCAATTATATGCCAATAAAATGGACAATGTGGAAGAAATGGATGAATTCTTAGAAAAGTATAACCTTCTAAAACTTAACCAGGAAGAAATAGAAAATCTTAACAGACCCATTACAAGCACGAAAATACAAACTGTAATAAAAATTATTCCAACAAACAAAAGCCCAGGATCAGATGGCTTCACAGGTGAATTCTATCAAAAATTTAGAGAAGAGCTAATACCTATCCTACTCAAACTCTTTCAGAAAATTGCAGAGGAAGGTAACTGCCAAACTCATTCTATGAGGCCACCATCACCCAAATACCAAAACCAGACAAAGATGCCACAAAAAAAGAAAACTTCAGGCAAATATCACTGATGAACATAGATACCCACTTTCACCACTACTATTCAACATAGTTTTGGAAGTTTTGGCCACAGCAATCAAAGCAGAAAAAGAATAAAAGGAATCCAAATTGTAAAAGAAGAAGTAAAACTCTCACTGTTTGCAGATGACATGATCCTCTACATAGAAAACCCTAAAGACTCCACTAGAAAATTACTAGAGCTAATCAGTGAATATAATAAAGTTGCAGGATATAAAATCAACACACAGAAATCCCTTGCAATCCTATACACTAATAATGAAGTGAAGTGAAGTTGCTCAGTCATGTTTGACTCTTCGCAACTGCATGGACTGTAACTAACCGGGCTCCTCCATCCATGGGATTTTCCAGGCAAGAATACTGGAGTGCGTTGCCATTTCCTTCTCCAGGGGAATTTCCTGACCCAGGGATCGAAACTGTGTCTCCCACATTGTAGGCAGACGCTTTACTGTCTGAGCCACAAGGGAAGCCCAATAATGAGAAAATAGAAACAGAAATTAAGGAATCAATTCCATTCACCATTACAACAAAACGAATAAAATACTTAGGAATATATCTACCTAAAGAAACTAAAGACTTATATAGAGAACACTATAAAACACTGGCGAAAGAAATCAAAGAGGACACTAATAGATGGCAAAATATACCATGTTCATGGATCAGAGGAATCAATAGAGTGAAAATAAGTATACTACCCAAAGCAATCTATAGATTCAATTCAATCCCTATCAAGCTACCAACGATATTTTTCACAGAGCTAGAACAAATAATTTCACAATCTGTATGGAAATACAAAAAAACTCAAATAGCCCAAGCAATCTTGAGAAAGAATAATGGAACCAGAGGAATCAACCTGCCTGACTTCAGGCTCTACTACAAAGCCACAGTCATCAAGACAGTATGGTATTGGCACAAAGACAGTAACTCTGTGGGAGAGGGAGAGGGTGGGATGATTGGGGAGAATGGCATTGAAACATGTATAATATCATATATGAAATGAATCACCAGTCCAGGTTCGATGCATGATACTAGATACTTGGGGCTGGTGTACTGGGATGACCCAGAGGGATGGTACAGGGAGGGAGGAGGAAGGGGGTTCAGGATGGTGAACACGTGTATACCTGTGGCAGATTCATGGTGATGTAAGGCAAAACCAATAGAATATTGTAAAGTAATTAACTTCCAATTAAAATAAATAAATATATATTAAAAAAAAAACCTTATAATTATCTCAATTGATGCAACAAAAGCCTTTGACTAAATTCAACATCATGATAAAAGCCCTCCAGAAAGCAGGCATAGAAGGAACATACCTGAACATAATAAAAGCCATATATGATAAACCCACAGCAAAAATTATCCTCAATGGTGAAAAGTTGAAAGCATTTCCCCTAAAGTCAGGAACAACACAAGGGTGCCAACTCTCACCACTACTACTCAACATAGTTGAATAGATTTAGCCACAGCAATCAAAGTAGAAAAAGAAATAAGACCCTCCAGAAAGCAGGCATAGAAGGAACATACCTGAACATAATAAAAGCCATATATGATAAACCCACAGCAAAAATTATCCTCAATGGTGAAAAGTTGAAAGCATTTCCCCTAAAGTCAGGAACAACACAAGGGTGCCAACTCTCACCACTACTACTCAACATAGTTGAATAGATTTAGCCACAGCAATCAAAGTAGAAAAAGAAATAAGAGGAATCCAAATTGGAAAAGAAGTAAAACCTCACTGTTTGCAGATGACATGATCCTCTACATAGAAAACCCTAAAGACACCATCAGAAAATTACTATAGCTAATCAGTGAATACAGTAAAGTTGCAGGATATGAAATTAACACACAGAAATCCCTTGCATTCCTATACACTAACAACAAAACAACAGAAAGAGAGACTAAGGAAACAATTACCTTCACCATTGCACCGAAAAGAATAAAATACTTAGGAATAAATCTACCTAAATAAACAATACTATAAACAGAAAACTATAAAACACTGATGAAAGAAATCAGAGATCATACAAATAGATGGAGAGATATGCCATGTTCATGGATCGGCAGAATAAATGTAGTGAAAATGAGTATACTACTCAAAGCAATCTATAGATTCAATTCAAAATTCAATCTTTATCAAGCTACCAACAGTATTTTTCATAGAACTAGAAAAAATAATTTCCCAATTTGTATGGAAATATTAAAAAACCTCGAATAGCCAAAGCAATCTTGAGAAAGAAGAATGAAACTGGAAGAATCAACCTGCCTGACTTCAGACTATACTACAAAGCAGCAGTCATCAAGACAGTATGGTATTGGCACAAGGACAGAAACATAGATCAGTGGAACAAAATTGAAAGCCCAGAGACAAATCCAGGCACCTATGGACACCTTATCTTAGACAAAGGGGTCACGAATATACAATGGAGAAAAGACAATCTCTTTAACACATGGTTCTTGGAAAACTGGTCAACCACCTGTAAAAGAATGAAACTAGACCACTTTCTAACACCATATACAAAAATAAACTCAAAATGGATTAAAGATCTGAATGTAAAACCAGAAACTATAAAACTCCTAGAGGAAAATATAGGCAAAACACTCTCTGACATAAATCACAGCAGAATCCTCTATGACCCACCTCTCAGTATAATGGAAATAAAAGCAAAAGTAAATATATTGGACATATTAAACTTAAGAGCTTTTTCGCAATGAAGGTAACTATAAGCAAGGTGAAAAGATAGCCTTCAGAATGGAGAAAATAATAACAAATGAAGCAATAGACAAAGAATTAATCTCAAAAACATATAAATACTTCATGCAGCTCAATACCAGAAAATTAAATGACCCAATCAAAAAATAGGCCAAAGAACCAAACAGACATTTCTCCAAAGAAGACATATAAATGGCTAACAAACGCATGAAAAGGTGCTCAACATCACTCATGATCAGAGAAATGCAAATCAAAACCACAATAAGGTACCATCTCATGCCAGTCAGAACGGCTGCTATCCAAAAAGTCTACAAGTAATGAATTGTTGGAGAGGGTGTGGAGAAAAGGGAACCTTCTTACACCATTGGTGGGAATGCAAACTAGCACAGCCCCTATGGAGAACAGTGTGGAGATTCCTTAAAAAACTGGAAGTAGAACTGCTATATGACCCAGCAAGCCCACTTTTGGGCATACACACCAAGGAAACCAGAATGGAAAGAAACACATGTAACTCGATGTTCACTGCAGAACTGTTTACAATAGCCAGGAAGCAACCTATATGTCCATTGGCAAATGAAAGGATAAAAAGCTGTGGTGCATATACACAATGGAGTATTGTTCAGCTATTAAAAAGAATGCATTTGAAACAGTTCCAGTGAGGTGGATGAAACTTGGACCTATTATACAGAGTGAAGTAAGTCAGAAAGTAAAACACCAATACAGTATATTAAGGCATATATATGGAATTTGAAAGATGGTAACGATGACCCTATATGCAAGACAGCAAAAGAGACACAGGTATAAACAACAGATTTTTGGACTCTGTGGGAGAAGCTGAGGTGAGATGATTTGAGAGAATAGCATTGAAACATGTATATTACTATACGTGAAATAGATCACCAGTCCAATTTCAATACATGAAACAGGGCACTCAAAGCCAGTGCACTGGGACAACCCTGATGGATGGGATAGGGAGGCAGGTGGGAGTGAGATTCAGGATGGGGTTACATGTACACCCATGGCTGATTCGTGTCACTGTATGGGAAAAACCACTACAATATTGTATGTAATTAGCCTTCAATTAAAGTAAATAATTTTTTTTAAAGCCCTATGACTACTCTCAGCCATAGTGATTTGCTACAATGACTCATAGGACTTAAAACAAACAAAGAAACAAACAAAACTGTTATATTCAAAGTTGTGGTTTATTACAATGAGAGGATACCAATCAAAATCTGTAAAGGGCAAGACACATGGGTCAAGAATCAGAAAAAAGCAGGCAAAAGCTTTCACAGTTCCACCCAGGGGAGTTTCATGAAGATGCACTTAATTTCCCAGCAAAGTTGCTTGACAATATGTGTGAAAGGTCACCAACCAGGAAAGTTAACCCAAGTCTGAATGTCCAGAGTTTTTAATGGGGGGTCCTGGAAAGGTAAGTGAGGGAAGTTCAGCCAACTTTTGAAAAGATTCAAAAGTCAGGCATATAATGGTAACCACCACAATATAAACAGATTCCTTTACTTTGGTGCCCAGTCTATAATGGTGGATGTATTTCCAGGTTTTGTAGGATGATGGATTAAGTGGTGGCCACTCTGGGTGGCACTGTCTCTTTCAGTAACATTATTTTTATAACTTTCATCAAGGAATGAATGCTTACTGTGGATAACCATGCGAGTGACACAGACAAGTTGATCTGACTTTAATCTATCAGTCTAATCTGAAAACAAAACAAGATATAAGCCCATGAATCAATAAAATATAATATGTTTCATTAGGGGAAATGTTGGCCAGGGTAAGGAAAATGAACTTGAGTTCTGCCTACTGCATGAAATGGCTACATACATTTATAGTTCTAAATAGCTGGTAATGAATTGGAACAGTGGCAGTAGCTTAGTGGACAAAATCTGTGTTCAGTTTAGCCAAACCAGACCCATACATTTTCAAAAACCTCTGTGAATCAAAGGTCTTACTGAGGCAGCAGGTCTGCTTCAGAAAGGAAAATGGCTGGAAATTTTCACACAAAGACATACAGACTACATTTTTATGTAAACTTGGAGTGCCCTGGAGGTCAATTATATTCTTGAATTGCATTCCACAAAGAAGCTTTTTGGTCCTTCTCACCTCTTATTCTGAATTGTCCTACCCTAAATTGAGAATATCAGCCTGGATAAACACAAAACCTCCATAGGTTAGGTAGTTTGTTTTGACTAACTAAGTGATAGATTAAATGGTGTCTCTGGATCTGCTTCCCTTTGTCACAAGCTCTGACTATAGGGTCAGAGACAAACTCTAAAAACAAAGGTCTTTAGAGTTGTGATGTTCCAAAGCAGAGACAGTCCGTCTAGTCAAGGCTATGGTTTTTCCACTGGTCATGTATGGATGTGAGAGTTGGACTGTGAAGAAAGCTGACTGCCAACGAATTGATGCTTTTGTACTGTGGTGTTGGAGAAGACTCTTGAGAGTCCCTTGGGCTGCAAGGAGATCCAGCTAGTCCATTCTGAAGGAGATCAACCCTGAGATTTCTTTGGAGGGAATGATGCTAACGCTGAAACTCCAGTACTTTGGCCACCTCATGCGAAGGGTTGACTCATTGGGAAAGACTCTGATGTTGGGAGGGATTGGAGGCAGGAGGAGAAGGGGACGACAGAGGATGAGATGACTGGATGGCATTACTGACTCAATGGATGTGAGTCTGAGTGAACTCTGGGAGTTGGTAATGGACAGGGAGGCCTGGCGTGCTGTGATTCATGGGATTGGAAAGAGCTGGGCACGACTGAGATACTGAACTGAACTGAACTGAATGATACTGATATTACTCTCTATATAGTCCTTCCAGATACGGATAACCCCTCTGAATATTATAAAATTCTCACTAAAATCATATAAAACTAAATATACACTGAACAGTGAAAAATACAATACATTAAGTTGACCAAAGAGCTCTGAAGTGAAAGTCATTCATTCGTGTCCAACTGTTTGCCACCCCATGGACTATACAGTTCAGTTCAGTCAGTCAGTTGTGTCCAACTCTTTGTGACCACATGGACTGCAGCATATCAGGCTTCTCTGTCCATCAACAACTCCTGGAGCTTGCTCAAACCCATATTCATGAGTTGGTGATGTCAACTCAAAAGTAACTGTTTCTATATCACCATAATACTAAAATAATTTAAAATATCCTAATAATTAGAAATGTCAAGATAATTTCTCATTGTTTTTAATGGGAAAAAGGAATTTATAAGTTAGTTTAAGTTTAAAATCAGTTCAGTCATTCCGTCATCTCTGACTCTTTGTTAACCCTGGACTGCAGCACTCTTGGCTCCCTGTCCATCACCAACCCCTGGAGCTTGCTCAAACTCAGTTCCATTGAGTTGGTGATGCCATCCAATCATCTCATCCTCTGCCATCCACTTCTTCTGCCTTCAATCTTTCCCAACATCAAGGTCTTTTCCAGTAAGTCAGTTTTTTTGCATCAGGTGAACAAACTATTGGAAGTTCAGCTTCAGCATCGGTCCTTCCAATTAATATTCAGGACTGATTTCCTTTAGAATGGACTAGTTGGACATCCTTGCAGTCCAAAGGACTCTGAAGAGTCTTCTCCAACACCACAGTTCAATAGCATCAATTCTTCAGCTCTCAGCTTTCTATATAGTCCAACTCTTATATCCATACATGACTACCGGAAAAATCATAGCTTTAACTCTGTTGGTAAAGTAATGTATTTGCTTTTTAATATGCTGTGTACCTTGGCCATAATTTTTCTTCTAAGGAGCAAATGTCCCTTAATTTCAGGGCTGCAGTCTCCATCTGCAGTGATTTTGGAGACCCAAAAAATAAAGTTGTCATTGTTTCCATTGTTTCCTCATCTGTTTGCCATGAAGTGATGGGACCAGATGCCATGAACTTAGTTTTCTGAATGTGAAGTTTTAAGGCACCTTTTTACTCTCCTCTTTCTCTTTCATCAAGAGGCTCTTTAGTTTTTCTTCAATTTCTGCCATAAGGGTGGTGTCATCTGTATATCTGAGGTTATTGATATTTCTCGCAGCAATCTTGATTTCAGCTTGTGCTTCATCCTGCTCAGCATTTCTCATGATGTACTCTGCATATAAGTGAAATAAGCAGGGTGACTATTTCATCTGTTTGCCATGAAGTGATGGGACCAGATGCCATGAACTTAGTTTTCTGAATGTGGAGTTTTAAGGCACCTTTTTCACTCTCCTCTTTCTCTTTCATCAAGAGGTTCTTTAGTTTTTCTTCAATTTCTGCCATAAGGGTGGTGTCATCTGTATATCTGAGGTTATTGATATTTCTCGCAGCAATCTTGATTTCAGCTTGTGCTTCATCCTGCTCAGCATTTCTCATGATGTACTCTGCATATAAGTGAAATAAGCAGGGTGACTATATACAGCCTTGATGTACTCCTTTCCCAATTTGGAACCAGTCTGTCGTTCCATGTCCAGTTCTAACTGTTGCTTTTTGACTTGCACAGATTTCTCAAGAGGCAGGTCAGTTGGTATGATATTCCCATCTCTTTAAGAATTTCCTACAGATTGTTGTGATCCACACAGTCAAACCTATATGCAGGTCAGGAAGCAAGAGTTAGAACTGGACATGTAATAACAGACTGGTTCCAAATAGGAAAGAGAGTACGTCAAGGCTGTGTATTGTCACCCTGCTTATTTAACTTGTATGTTGAGTACATCATGAGAAATGCTGGGCTGAAAGAAACACAAGCTGTAATCAAGATTGCCAGGAGAAATATAAATAACCTCAGATTTGCAAATGACACCACCCTTATAGCAGAAAGTGAAGAGGAACTAAAAAGCCTGTTGATGAAAGAGAAAGAGGAGAGTGAACAAGTTGGCTTAAAGCTCAACATTCAGAAAACGAAGATCGTGGCACCGTGTCACTGAGGTTATTGATATTTCTCGCAGCAATCTTGATTTCAGCTTGTGCTTCATCCTGCTCAGCATTTCTCATGATGTACTCTGCATATAAGTGAAATAAGCAGGGTGACTATATACAGCCTTGATGTACTCCTTTCCCAATTTGGAACCAGTCTGTCGTTCCATGTCCAGTTCTAACTGTTGCTTCTTGACTTGCACAGATTTCTCAAGAGGCAGGTCAGTTGGTATGATATTCCCATCTCTTTAAGAATTTCCTACAGATTGTTGTGATCCACACAGTCAAACCTATATGCAGGTCAGGAAGCAAGAGTTAGAACTGGACATGTAACAACAGACTGGTTCCAAATAGGAAAGAGAGTACGTCAAGGCTGTGTATTGTCACCCTGCTTATTTAACTTATATGTTGAGTACATCATGAGAAATGCTGGACTGGAAGAAGCACAAGCTGTAATCAAGATTGCCAGGAGAAATATAAATAACCTCAGATATGCAAATGACACCACCCTTATAGCAGAAAGTGAAGAGGAACTAAAAAGCCTCTTGATGAAAGAGAAAGAGGAGAGTGAACAAGTTGGCTTAAAGCTCAACATTCAGAAAACGAAGATCGTGGCACCGTGTCCCATTACTTGATGGGAAATAGATGGGGAAACAGTAGAAACGGTGTCAGACTTTATTTTGGGGGGCTCCATCTTCATCACTGCAGATGGTGATTGAAGCCATGAAATTAAAAGACGTGTACTCCTTGGAAGGAAAGTTATGACCAAGCTAGATAGCATATTGAAAAGCAGAGATATTACTTTGCCAACAAGGGTCCGTCTAGTCAAGGCTATGGTTTTTACAGTGGTCATGTATGGATGTGAGAGTTGGACTGTGAAGAAAGCTGAGCACTGAAGAATTGATGCTTTTGAAGTGGGGTGTTGAAGACTCTTGAGAATCCCTTGGACTGCAAGGAGATCCAACCAGTGCATCTGAAAGATCAATCCCAAAGGAGTTCATTGGAAGGACTGATGCTGAAGCTGAAACTCTAATACTTTGGCCACCTCATGTAAAGAGTTGACTCATTGGAAAAGACCCTGATGCAGGGAGGGATTGAGGGCAGTAGGAGAAGGGAATGACAGAGGATGAGATGGCTGGATGCCATCACCCACTTGATGGACATGAGCTTGGGTGAACTCCAGGAGTCGGTGATGGACACGGAGGCCTGGCGTGCTGTGATTCATGGGATTGCAAAGAGTTGGACACGACTGAAAGACTAAACTGAACTGAACACAGTCAAAGGCTTTTGTGTAGTCAATAAAGCAGAAGTAGATGTTTCTGGAACTCTCTTGCTTTTTTGATGATCCAGCGGATGTTGGCAATTTTATCTCTGGCTCCTCTGCCTTTTCCAAATCCATGTTGAGCATACGGAAAATCACGGTTCACTTACTGTTAGAGCTTGGCTTGGAGAATTCTGAGCATTAAATTGCTAGCATGTCAGATGAGTGCAATTGTGTGGTAGTTTGAACATTCCTTGGCATTGCCTTTCTTTGGGATTGGAATGAAATCTGACCTTTTCCAGTCCTGTGGCCACTGCTGAGTTTTCCAAATTTGCTGGCATATTGCATGCAGCACTTTCACAGCATCATCTTTGAGGATTTGAAATAGCTCAGCAGGAAAGCCATACCTCCACCAGCTTTGTTCATAGTGTTATTTCCTAAAGCCCACTTCACTTCGAATTCCAGAATGCCTGGCTCTAGATGAGTAATCACATCATCATGGTTATCTGGGTCATGAAGATCTTTTTTGTATAGTTCTGTGTGTTCTTACCACATCTAATTAATATCTTCTGCTTCTGTTAGGGCCATCCCATTTCTCTCCTTTACCATGCCCATCTTTGAATTCCAGAATGCCTGGCTCTAGATGAGTAATCACATCATCATGGTTATCTGGGTCATGAAGATCTTTTTTGTATAGTTCTGTGTGTTCTTACCACATCTAATTAATATCTTCTGCTTCTGTTAGGGCCATCCCATTTCTCTCCTTTACCATGCCCATCTTTGCATGAAATGTTCCTTTAATATCTCTAATTTTCTTGAAGAGATCTCTAGTCTTTCCCATTCTATTGTTTCCTCAATTACTTTGCATTGATCATTGAAGAAGACATTCTTATCTCTCCTTGCTATTTTTTGAAACTCTGCATTCAAATGGGTATATCTTTCTTTTTCTCCTTTGCCTTTTGCATTTTTTTTTTTAAGTTATTTGTAAGTCCTCCTCGACAACTATCTTGCCTTTTTGCATTTCATTTTTTTGTGATGGTCTTGATCACTGCCTCCTGTACAATGTCAGGAACCTCTGTCCATAGTTCTTCATGCACTCTGTCTATCAGGTCAAATCCCTTGAATCTATTTTTCCCTTCCACTGTGTAATCCTAAGGGATTTGACTTAGGACGTGCCTGAATGGTCTAATGATTTTCCTTACTTTCTTCAGTTGAAATCTGAATTTGGCAATAAGGAATTCATGATCTGAGCCACAGTCAACTCCCAGTCTTGTTTCTGCTAACTTTATAGAGCTACTCCATCTTTGGCTGCAAATAATATAATCAATCTGATTTTGGTATTGACCATCTGGTGATATCCATGTGTAGAGTCTTCTCTTGTGTTGGAAGAGGGTATTTGCTGTGACTAGTTTGATCTCCTTGGGAAAACTCTGTTAGCCTCTGCCCTGCTTCATTTTGTACTCCAAAGAAAAATTTGCCTATTACTCCAAATATCTCTTGACTTCCTACTTTTGTGTTCTAGTCCCCTATAATGAAAAGGACATCTTTTTTGAGTGTTACTTCTATAAGGTCTTGTAGGTCTTCATAGAACTGCTCAACTTCAGCTTCTTCAGCGTTATTGGTTGGGGCATAGACTTGGATTATGTGATATTGAATGGTATTTTTTTGGAAACAAACAGAGATCATTCTGTCATTTTTGAGATTGCATCCAAGTACTGAATTACACACTCTTTCATTGACTATGATGGCTCCTCCATTTCTATTAAGGGATTCTTTCCTATAACATTAGGTAAAATGGTCATCTGAGTTAAATTCATTCATTCAAGTCCATTTTAGATCGCTGATTCCTAAAATGTCGATGTTCAGTCTTGCCATCTCCTGTTTGGCCACTTCCAATTTGCCTTGATTCACTAACCTAACATTCCAGTTTCCTATGAAATGTTCTTCTTTATAGCATCAGACTTTACTTCCATCACCAGTCACTTCGACAAGTGGGTGTTATTTTTGCTTTGCCACCATCTCTTCATTCTTTCTGAAGTTATTTTTCCACTGATCTCCAGTAGCATATTGGGCACTTACAAACCTGGGGAGTTCATCTTTCAGTGTCCTATCTTTTTGTCTTTTCATTCTGTTCATGTGGTTCTCAGGGCAAGAATACTGAAGTGGTTTGCCATTCCCTTCTCTGGTGGACCATGTTTTGTCAGGACTCTCTATCATGACCCATCCATCTTGAATTCTCCAGGCCATGATCCTGTGGGTAGCCAGTCCTTTCTCCAGGGGATCTTCCCAATCCAGGGATCAAATCCAGGTCTCTCACAATGCAGGTGCATTCTTTACCAGATGAGCTGCCAAGGAAGCCCAAGAATACTGGAGTGGGTAGCCCATCCTTTCTCCAGCAGATCTTCCTGACCCAAGAATCAAACTGAGTCTCCCGTATTGCAGGCAGATTCTTTCCCAGGTGAGCTACCAGGGAAGGCCCTGGTAGAGCTCTTGTTGCAAAATTATATTTTCTTCCTTTTCACACTGTGACATTTGTCCAAACTTTATCAGCTGAATTCAGGAATTTATACCCCATGGCATGGTTTGCCTGAATCAAGCTGAGATATATGTTTGAGTCTCTCACCTCCTCCCACATTCTACAGGTTACTTAGATATATGTGTATGGTTTTTGTTCTTACTGTGGAAAGGAGGCTTTTGGCCCCATCCATAATCATCTTCTTAAATTAACTAAGATTGGACTACGTAGAGAAGAGAAGAATTAGGGGATGCCAACGAAAGAGATAACTCTATACCAGTGAGCAAGATTTTTCATTTACTTTCATTTTTGAGTGATTGCTTGGGGCTCAACCAAATGAACTTCTACTGTTTTCAAAACACTTTTTAGCTTTATATTGGATAGATGCTCATTCTTACTGCTAACATTTATTTTGTCTTTGGAGTCCCCTTGTCAGCTTCTATAGGCACATTGTTTTCTGACTGAGCTTTGGTCTTTGCACCTCATTGTCTCACATCATTGCCTTTTCCACTAACACTTGCTCACTAACAGTGAGCAACAAATTTGTATCATGTGGGCACCTTGTTACAAATCTATATATTCTTTTTGTGATATAGGTAGCTTTAAACATTCATGTTTTCTGCTCTACCCTGTGACTTTGCTGAATTTCTTTACTAAGTCTAATAGTTTTTTTTTTTTTTTAACAACTATTACTTGGTGTTTTGCCATAAGCAAACATGATATATGCAAATAAAGCAGTTTTGCTTTACAATATAGATCAATTTATTGAGGGAAGGGAAGAATACTTTACTGGCTAGAACTACTAATGCTTTGTTAAATAAAATGGTAAGTTTGGGTATTATTGACTTGTTTCTTATTTTAAGGTGAAAATATTCAGTCTTTCACTATTTAGTATGATTTTGACTGTGGGTTTTTCATGCATGCCTTTTATCTGGTTGACAAAATCTCTTTCTAACTTATTGCCAGTTTTTATCACAGCAAGATGTTAGATTCTGACAAATGCTTTTACTGCAATTAATGGTCCAAGAATAGGCTACCACTTCTAAATAGATGTTTTCTGTAAATAAATATTTATGGAACACAGCCATGACCATTTGTTTACTAAGCATAATTGAGTAGCTCTAACGATTGTCACATGGACTAAAAAATAAACATTATTTGACCCATTATAGAAAATAGTATCAACTCATTTATTCTATTATTGGGATGTAGTATGTTAATTGATTTGCAGATGTTAAATCAACCTTGCATTACAGAAAAATTCCACTAATGGATAGGGCATAATCTTAAAAAAAATAAAAATAAAAATGGTTAGAGTCTACTTGCTCATGGGGATTCTCAGGCAAAAATACTGGTGTGGGTTGCCATGCCCTCCTCCAGGGGGTCTTCCTAACCCAAGGAATGAACCCAGGTCTCCTGCTTTTCAGGCAGATTCTTTACCAGCTGAGACACCAGAGAAGCCCAAGAATTCTGGAGTGAGTAGCCTATTCCTTCTCCAGGGGATCTTCCCAACCCAAAAACTGAACCTGGGTCTCCTACATTGCAGGCAGCTTCTTTACCAGCTGAGCTACCAAGTTCTTATGATATAAAAATCTTTCTATCCTGATATCTAAAATTTTCTAAAGTATGTTTTCAAACATTATTAAAATATATGTGTACATTACTATTGAGAAATAAATTTGTATAATACAATACTGAAAATTACTTGCTATTTTTATGACAATCTTATGAGGCCAGTGTATTCTTAGAACTAAAAGACATGAGCTTTGACAGAAAAAGAAGCACTTTGTACCTATAAAATAAAAATAATTCCTTTAAAATTAATGATGAAGTATTGTTCCTCTATAACATTGGCGACTGGTTATTGACCTAACACTTGTAAGCCAGCTATTTTGCATTTCTTTGGTACACCATGACTTAAATAGAAAAACTAATACAAGTTAAAAGCTTCTTAGTATACATGAAAATAAACAGTATTATCATGGATTTTTCTATAATTTTATTTCCTTCTGGGTATACAAACACTTTTTTTGTATAGACCGTAAGGATTTTTTTTTTTTTTTTTTGCCAACATCAAAACTACTATATATCTTTTTTCATATCCCATTTACATTGATAAACATTCTCCCAGCTGCCTAAAAGATAAAGAATAAGGAAGTCTGGCAGCAATCATTGAGTCAAGAGTGAAATCCTGCACCAATATGATTTTGAAAAGTCTCTATATCTTTAAGATACTTAAGCTTTGTGCCCTTCGCAGTTGGGGGTTGTAAGCAATTCACAAGCTGTAAAAGGTCCAGGGAACCTGTTAGGCAAGTTAGAGCATTTAAGTTAGAGCGTTATCAGAGGGGGTTGAGCTGAAACACTCCTTTCAAATGCAGAAGACTGAAGCCCTGAGTTGCCTTTTTCCAGAGAAAGTCAGAAGAGTGGAAAAGCAGGCAGATTCTTCTTTTGGGGGTATATGCTCAGGAAATACCAGGAGGAAACCCTGAGACTTGAATCGCCTTGCCCATCGATGTCTCTTGCCACACGACCTTGTCACGGGTGGGATTCCTCACACTGGCTCCCGACATTTCCCTTTTTTGTTTTTTAACACCATCAGGTGTAATTCAGTTGCGAGATTCCGAATGCTCTGCCGAAGAATCTTGATAATACAAGGAAAAATGATTACTAGGAGCAAGATTATACAGAATAGTCTTTCCAGAAATGAGGTTAGAGAAGATGTGGAAAAAGTCATTGGCTTCTCCTGTGGCAGTAGAATCTAATCGGGGGTGTTCCAAGGTCTGAATCTGATTATGAAGTTTTCCTAAGTCTAAACTAATATCTGAGCTGTTCCAAACACCTAAAATATGATTTTTCAACATATTGGGCATTTGCACTTGTTGAGTCAATGATAAAGCTGCCTTAGTAACAATAACAGTAATAACAGTAACAGTTGTTGTAACACAGCAAGACCATAATTATCATACCAATAAGTTGTTATAGTTACAGGCATCATAAGGTGGACATTTTTAAAACCGACCTTAAGGATTTTAAAATGTTCTGTATCCTACATCCTTAAGTGAGAGGAAAAAATAAAGCTTTTATTCTCCAAGTTAGGTATTTACTATCACTGCATATTCAGGTTTCTTATGATGGAATTATGCGGTATCTTTGTCATTATACTCTGTGTTCTGAATAGTTACTAAGCAGAAATACACTAATTGAGGCCCATTACAATGTGTATAAAGTACAATGTATCTGAGAATGTGGCTGAAAGAGTATTTATAAAATGTAACATTTCTAGTGTAGAATAAAATGACACCAATTTGAAGTGAATATTTTTGGTAAGAAAATTATTCGAATATGTGTTTTATTTATACCAGGTGTTTCTAATAAGACCATTTTAGGAGAATTTGGAAAGAGCTTTAAATTGGAAGATGACTATATTTTCATTCTACATAACTCAGTGTTAATCTGACCCAATACTCTTCATGCTCTGTCTGCAGCATTCGACAGCTTCAGTTACTATGAGTAATTGTAACCAAGGCAACATGACAGGGAATAATTAATGACTGGAATTCATCTTCAAAATATGAAGAATATTCTAAATAATAAATATTAGAATAATAACAACACTTCAACCTCTACCTTCAACTCTCTTGAAACATTTCCACAAATTAATAATTGTGATTTTGTAACTAGAAGGATATGATTAACATTCAAATAATATTAAATAGAGAATGAAATTGTCATATTATAAAACTTGAAGCAAAAAACCTCCAATAAACCTACAAATATATAGAAGCAAATATTCTCCTTCTTTCTATCCTTTTAATACTCAACTAGGTTAAATGTATTGTGAAGACAGTTGCATGTAAAAGGGATATTGGAAAAGAGCTAGATTTAGCAACCAAGTAGTGTTGGCTCCAGACCATACTAACTTTCTGACCTTGAACCCTTATTTACCTTTATATGCCTCAGTTTCTCCCCCATTGGAGGAATTAGGTTGGTATAAATTATGTTAACAGGTTAATGTGGCTGTTGAAAAAATTAAAGAATCCACATAAAGTATGTATCTCATTACCTATCTATCAAAGAATAAACACAAATGTTAGTCATTAGATCCAGTAATACAGACATAGCAGTATACACTAGGCATTCTTTTAGATGTTGATACAGCAATGACAGACAAAATGACTTCCAGCATATAAAAAGATAAGATTCATCATGTAAAAAGATAAGAAACATACAAATAAATAGTATACCAAAAAAGACAATTTCTGGAACTTCTGGGTACAATGATAAGGTAAAGTGGTGATCTGGAGAAGAGAAGATACTATTGAATTTAGGATTGTGGATAGATCTCTTTGAGGAGCTAATATCTAATTTAAAATTTAATGATAAGAAAAAGGAAGTCATCTAAAAAGTTAGAGGATGTGCCTTCTAAACTAACATAACTACATGTACAAAAACACTGAGATAGATGACTATATTTTAAAAATCTTAAAATGATAAAAAGTGAGGACTTCCTTGGTGGTCCAGTAGTTAAGGCTTCATGCTCCCAATACTGGGGATCCAGGTCTCATCATGGTCAGGGAACAAGATCCCACATGCCACAACTAAGAATTTGCATGCCACAGCAACTAAGACCAGTACAGCCAAATAAATATATAAATATTAAAAAAAGTAAAAGAAAACAGTAACAAGGGTAAAGAAAGATTAATATTAGGGGAGGTAAGCAAAGACTCCAAAAATCACTGCAGATGGTGACTGCAGCTATGAAATTAAAAACTGCTTGCTCCTTGGAAGAAAAGTTATGACCAACCTAGACAGCTTATGAAAAACCAGAGGCATTACTTTGCCAACAAAGGTCCATCTAGTCAAAGCTCTGGCTTTTCCAGTAGTCATGTACAGATGTGAGAATTGGACTACAAAGAAAGCTGAGTGCTGAAGAACTGATGCTTTTGAACTGTGGTGTTGCAGAAGACTCTTCAGAGACCTTTGGACTGCAAGGATGTCCAACCAGTCCATTCTAAAGGAAATCAGTCCTGAATATTCACTGGAAGGATTGATGCTGAAGCTGCAATACTTTGGCCACCTGATGTGAAGAATTGACTCACTGGGAAAGACCCTGATGCTGGGAAAGAATGAAGGTTGGAGGAGAAGGGGACGATAGAAGATGAGATGCTTGGATGCATCATGGACTCAATGGATATGAGTTTGAGAAAACTCTGGGAGTTAGTGATGGACAAGGAGGCCTGGCGTGCTGCAGTCCATGGGGCACAATCAGTCCTGAATATTCACTGGAAGGATTGATGCTGAAGCTGCAATACTTTGGCCACCTGATGTGAAGAACTGACTCACTGGGAAAGACCCTGATGCTGGGAAAGAATGAAGGTTGGAGGAGAAGGGGACGATAGAGGATGAGAGGCTTGGATGCATCACGGACTCAATGGATATGAGTTTGAGAAAACTCTGGGAGTTAGTGATGGACAAGGAGGCCTGGCGTGCTGCAGTCCATGGTGTCGCAAAGAGTCAGACATGACTGAGTAACTGAACTGAAATGAACTGAGGCAGAGACTGGGTCATATTGAGTTATCAGCCATGGGTAGAGTTTTTATTTTATTTAAAGTACATATCAGGAAATCATTTGCATACTACATAGTTTAGAACTAGTAAACATAACAGTTAAGTCATTCAGTGGTGTCTGACTCTTTGCAACCCCATGGACTGTAGCATATCAGGTTTCCTTGTCCATTACCAGCTGCTGGAGCTTGCTCAAGCTCATGTCCATAGAGAAGGTGATGCCATCCAACCGTCTCATCCCCTGTCATCCCCCCCTCCTCCTGCCTCCAATCTTTCCCAGAATCAAGGTCTTTTCCAATGAATCGGTTCTTCACATTAGATGGCCAAAGTATTGGAGTTTCAGCATCAATCCATCCAATGAATATTCAGTACTTATTTCCTTTAGGATTAACTGGTTTGATCTCCTTGCAGTGCAAAGGACTCTCAAGAATCTTCAACACTGTAGTTCAAAAGCATCAGTTCTTTAGCACTCAGCTTTCTTTATGGTCCAACTCTCACATCCATACAGTAAACGTATTAGTAGTATCAATAGTAGTGATACTCATAGCAAAACCTTAATAGTGCTAGTGCTCTTCTTGGAGTGTCATAAGTTTTGTTCATGGAAAATAATCCATAACCAAGTGTTTCTTCAATGGTTCAATAACTTAACCATGATATATCATTAAGTATGCTGAAACTAAAAACCTATTTAAACATGGAAATTATGAAGCCAGCTGTTTGTTATATTGTCATTTTATTGATTTCCATAGTTAACTCTAGTCATTTCAATGGCAAAGATGATATTAAAAATACTTAATGACCATTAATCAGAAATAATGTGATATGTAAAAATACGATACAAGTGAACCGAGTGGCTGATACCCTTACCCTATACCCTCCTTTCCCATCACTGATCCTTGGATTCTGCAAGACTATCTTGTAGAAGATATTCAATAAATATTCACTGGTGATGGAAATAGGGAATACTATTTATTAGCCTTAGCATACTCCATTAGTTGTATGGATATCCCTCTCATAGAATTCAGCCCAAACTTCTCAAAGTGTATTTTTATAAAGGAGAGCACATGTGATGAAACCTAGTAAAGCATCCAGTATACAAAAGTTACAAATAATTGTTCAGTGAATCTTGAGGACACATCATCTAAATAAAGCTCAAAATCATGTAGTTCTAAGGTTTCTGCAAACAGACATGTTAAAGCTAAAACTGGTCTAAGAAAACTTGCAGGAGAGATTGAAATAGAACATTTCTTTGATTAGACTTTGGGTTTTGTTAGACTTTGGGCTTCCCTAGTGGTCAGATGGTAAAGAATCTGCCTGCAATGAGAGAGACTTGGATTCAATCCCTGGATCAGGAAGATCTCCTGGAGAAGGGAATGTCTACCCACTCCACTTTTCTTGCCTGGAGAACTCCATGGACAGAGAAGCCTGTCAGGCTACAGTTCATGGGGTCACAAAGAGCCAGACATGGCTGAACAACCTTTACTTTCACTCTGGATAGACTAAATTTTTCTTGCAGTTTATTAGGCAGCAAGATTTATCTCAGTCTGCTTTCCCTCTTCAATCTACAATATACATACATACACACACACACACACACACACAAAATAAACAGAAATAGAGATGCTCTCGCTATTGATTTCTGAACTATAGGAAAATGCCTCAAGCACTGCTTAGGATAAAACAGCTGTTGTGAAAATGAATCTTTTAATAATTAAATTTAATAGAATTTAAAAATAGATAAGAAATGCATCCGTTTATTTTGCAATAGACTTAGATGCAGTTAATTTTTAAAGAGACAATCAAGTAAGTATTCACTGTTCTATTGAATTCTTCTAATATGAAATACCATTAATTTCTGTATATCCATCTTCCATACAATTTTCTAAACTTCAATCATTAATTAACATAATTTAAAATCAATACAATTTTTAAAATAAAAAATATTGATATTTAAAGTAGAGGAGGACAATTATCACATCCTGTTTAGGTTACCCTGCATTATGGAATTTGATTTGTGTCCACAGTCTTATAACAATGGGTTAGGGAGTAGGTTTTATAAGAGGAATTTACGTTTCAGTAGTAGAAGTCATAAGTCTCCTAATCTTCTCATCATCCCACAGAGAGAAGGATAATGGGCCAGGCAGTATTGGATATAATGAGACTTCCCCATGTAGGTTTTTTATTTTTCATTTTAATAGGATAGACTGAGATAAAGGCTATTAGTAGGAGATTAGCAGTTTTGTGTACCAGGTAGTAGAGGTTAAAATGCTAGGTATTTACAGAGGCTATCTTGTAAAACTAAGTGCCTAGCACCTGGAGACTTTTGAAGCCGGTGTTAAGTGAATTCCTTTTAGATGGGCCAAGCAGGGGTTGGAAAGCTCTCACTACCAAAGAATGAAAATCATGATGATTCTGTAATGTTTAACATGATTTTAGTTCAATGACTTATAAAATCTTTATGCTAAATGTTTCTGTTATTTCATTTAATCTCCACAAGTCCTGTCTTAAACTATCTATAATGATTTCTAAGATTGATACTTCAGAGTTTGCTCTTTTTGTTGAATGAATTATGATAATTTGTGTTTCTCAGATAATAATCTATTTTGTTGAAAGTGTTATGTTAGTTCACCATATAACTAGTTCATTCTTTAGAGTATTTCAATACTGGGGAAACAACATTGAGTAAAACAATAAATAATTGCTCTCATTTTCTTACATTTTGGGGGGAAGGTAGCAAAAACAAATATATAACATACTATGCAATAAGAATTTGAAGAAAAATCATGCTATTTAAAGAAAACAGATAGTAATAGGCATATAAGAGGCTTATTTTATATAAAGCAGCTGAAGGAAGTATTTTTGGTAAGATAAAATAATGAACAGACACCAGAAGAAAAAAGGCAAGTTAATCTGGTTGACATTCAGGAGCAGAGCAATCCATACAGAGTAAGCAAAATGCAAAGGTCTTGAGGCTGAAGCATGACTGACTTGTTTAGCAAACAGCCTGGAAACCTACACACCTATAGTGGACTGAGAGAGGAGAGAAACTGACTGGGGCAGGTCAGAGGGTTGCAGTTAAAGCAGATGAGAGCTGTGTTAAACTTGGAATTTTATACTCACTTTGAAATGTACATACTACTGATAACCTCACTACTTTCATTACACCACTATGTTTTTCTTCTTTTATTTGTCTTTATAGTTTCCTTGATTTGATTTGTAAGGCTTTGTTCATTTCATATACTTATATGACCTGGGATTAGTATCTTGGTTTTATTTTTATGACTATATTTATCAATACCCTCTATTTAAGATTTTCAATTTTGCTTTCTTTGGTCAACCAGGTTTTGGTTTTACTTTTGCTAAGGTAAAAGATAAATTAACTTTTGCTTTCCCTTTTTAATAATGAACTATTTGATATTCTGAATTTTCTATTACTTATGCATATTTTACTTTGCATAATTTTTCTATAAATTATTCTAGTAATTTTCATTATTTTCTTGACTTTACAAGTATTTTTTGTTTAGCATACCTGCTAACTCAGTAGTTTAAAAGAACTTCTTTCTATTAAGCTTACTCATCTCACTATGCTTTCTGAAAGTGTGTTAACCTTGTTTCATAGATTCAGAGTCCATTTTATATTATTTAAAATTTTAAATTAAATATTATGTTTATTATATGTTACTTGAAAAAATACTTATTTCAGAGGGAAATCTTTATCTCTGAATCTTTAGTCTTTAATGTCTGTATTTTTTTCCCACACAAGCTTCAAATTGACTTTGTTTTCTGTGTTTCCCATGTTCTGAGAACATACATCTACTTAGGTCTTTTGAGAGGTAACAGTACATAAATGTTTTTATTAATTCTAATACAGAATTATCACAGCTATCATGATTCTACAATTAAAAAGAATTAGATCTCTTAAATTAGCCAGATCTTGAAGATAGTCCTAATCATAATTTAAGTGTATAAGCCAAGTCATTAGGACTTTTATTTTTATTGATAAAACAATATTTAAAAGAACTGAGACTCCGCTTGTTTTAGAATCTGGCTTTTGCAAGATATCTCTTTTGTGTGTGATATTAGATGATTTCTAAGTAATATTAGTGGCAGAAATAATTTAAATTTTGATGAAAATAATGATGGCTCTGTAATGTTTAACATTTTTTTTCAGTGTCTGTGACTTGTTCAAGTCTATGATAAATGCCTTACTTGTCTCATTTAATCCTGACCAGTACATTGCGGAAAAGTCCTGATTCCCAATGTATAGGTTTAAGAACTAAGGTTTTCAGAATCAGGTAAATTTGCCTCAGAACATACAATTAGTGAAAAAGCAATGAATAAACCACATTCTCTCTGATTTTCAAATCTGTTCTCTACTCCACTTGGTAAGAGAAAGATTATTGTACTATAAAATTTTATTTTTAAAATTAACTTTCTCTATAAATGAGGTCAAATTAGGTGTTCCTTTTCTTCTGCATTGACTACAGGCTTAGGAAAATAGGAATTAAATGGTCTGGGTCTTCTTTTTTTTTTTTTAATCAATGTTGTCACAAAATAGAAGCCAAATTATTGAATACTTAACAATTGTCTCCAAAACAAAGTGAAGTGAAGTGAAAATCACTGTCGTGTCCGACTCTTTGCGACCTCATGGACTATACGGTCCATGGAATTCTCCAGGCCATGGACTGGAGACCTTTCCTTTCCTTTGGACCTTTCCTTTCGCCAGGGGATTTTCCCAACCCAGAGATGGAACCAAGGTCTTCCGCATTGCAGGTGGATTCTTTACCAGCAGAGCCACCAGGGAAGCCCAAGAATCTGGAGTGGGTAGCCTATCCCTTCTCCAGCAGATCTTCCTGACTCAGGAATCAAACGTGGGTCTGTCTCCTACATTGCAGGTGATTTCTTTACCTACTGAGCTACCAGGGAATCCCAAGGACTGTATAATAATTAGGATATTGATTGTGGTATAAAAACAAAGAAAATTTAAATAACAATAACCTAAAGGAAACAGTATATTATGTGTCTCTGAGGTTATCATCTGGTCAAAAGCAATCCAACCTAAGTATGGTGGATTTTTGCTGCCAAGATTAAAGTTTATTCTATAAGATGACATCATTTTCTGTCACTCAGGGATTCTACTCCAGCTCCAGCAAGATTCTGCATTGAAACCATCAGGCAGAGTGACTGGAAAAGAGGGAGGGTAAGTTTATGACATTCCTTTCAGGCCATGGCATGACAGTTGCATATATCATTTGTACATCATGGAAATCATTTAGTTAATGGCTTATCTAGCAAAAGAAGTTTGGAAAATTTATGTATATCTTGATACTCTGGAAATTAACAAAGATCTTTTACAACATAAAGGAAAACTACATAATGGTTGATAGTCAAAGGAATATATTCTTTTTTTGAGGGGATACATAATCCATAGTTGAGTCTATTACCAGAATTGTTCCAATATTCTAGTTGATTATCTGAATGAAGAATATATAGAGAAAATAACAAAGGAAAAAGTCAGAGAGGTGAATTTTTATTCAAAATCATTTAATATCTTTGTTAGGGTGGAAAGTATTAACAACTGTGCCATGAACATTTAAAAGACTGAGGCATTACATTTCCACTCTGGAATTTCTGTAGTTTAATATTGCAGTGTATTGGTTCTTTATTAAACAAAATATATAGGTATTTTGCCTACTTAATCAGCTTCTTTGTGTGTAAATGTAAATTCTCTACTTACAATATACTACTGTTTTACCAATATTTTAACTGTTGCTACAGTGTCTTGAAAATACACAACTCATTATGAATAACAAAAATAATCCAAAAGTTTAAAGATATTTAGCTTTTCCTACTATTATACTCTGTGGTTTCACATGTAAGCAATGTTAAATTTGAAGAGGGTGAGAGTGGTATGGAATAAAAGCTAAGATTGTTCATGTAATTTTTAAGAGGAAATAATGCTTATTTAATAATATTGCATCATTCTCAGGTTCCATATTTGCATCCTGACTTTCAAAATATTTGTAGAATAGTTTCCTTCCGAAATGTGCATATGTGTTTTCAAACATACACACACATTCATATACATACATAGTATATTAGTATTGGCATTAGTAATAGAGCTCCATCTAGTGTTTATAGATACTGTAAAGTACAAGTAGATTTGTTTTGATACTTATTTAATAATAATAAAGCATTTTAAAAGTCAATTTATTTAGTTATTTACATTTAGTTCATCACAAGACTCTATCAGGGCAGAAAAGTAAGCTATTTTAAAAGAGTACCTTGCTGCTGCTGCTGCTGCTGCTGCTAAGCCACTTCAGTCTTGTCCGACCCCATAGACGGCAGCCCACCAGACTCCCCCGTCCCTGGGATTCTCCAGGTAAGAACACTGGAGTGGGTAAGTGATGACAAAATCTTAATATTCTAATTATAATGGAGTAGACTTATAAATGATTATGTAATTATAGCTAAAGTATTTAATTAATGCATAATTAAGGTCATATACCCATTCTTTACTCTCAGAAGGAGAAAAATTATTTATTAGTTGGATTTTAAAAACCTCTAGATTTTTTCTGTAATTCTCACCTTCTCAGTTTCTACTGAAGTTAATTAGGATGACATTCAAAATGCTAAACACAAAATACCTGTAGTGTTATGAAATGTTCAATAGCCTGTCTAAACTAGGTCACCCTAACAAAATACAAAATTAGTTTTAGTAATCCTTTCAGTTTTGAGAGACCTTATTGTTTTGGCAAATAAAGTTTGGCAGATGTAGATGAGTCCTACTGCAAGAAATCACAACAATTGTGAAATATGAAATATTGCAAATTCTAATGTATAGAATCTGCTCAATGGTAATATTTTTTTAATACAATTTCTTTCTTTTGCTAATTTCTATATTTAATTCCATTAACTTAGTCCTTGATTCACTTATTCAACAATAATCACTCACATCCTATTATACACCAAATATTCTATTTGAGTACATTGGGAAAAACTGCTAATCATTCCCCTATATCCATTATCCTGTCCTTTGTTTTATCAATAAAATCCATCCTACACATCAAGTTTTAAATTTTTTTGGTGCTTAATCATCTGAATAACATTTCCTATCCTATCTTGTAGCTGAGAGCAGTACTGGGACTGAATTTAAACCAGTAGATGTGAACATAAATTATTGTTTGTGTGTATTGTGTGCAACTTCGAGGTCATCTCTGAAAAACCTTTCCCGGTTCTGCCTCTTTTTCCTTTTTACAGAAAGCAAGGAAGACAGGAGACAACTTCAGCCATAGCCATGGAGCAGTTATAAAAAAAAAAAAATCAATGAAAAAATCCCAAGACCTTTAATGACTTCACAGAGCAGAAGCCCCTGGTCAGCTGGACTATATCAGGAGATACAAGAGAAGTAAATCCCTGTATTACTCATGCAATTGTACTTTTGCATCTTATGTCTTCCTGTTAGAAAGGGTGTGTTTGCAGAATAATTATAAAGTACACAAGATTGGTAAAATATAGTTCCTGGGGTAAAAAGTTCTTTCTTTTAATGAATGAGCCAGAAAAATGGACAACTATATATAATACAGGATGATCCTAATGATGGATGTCTTGTAGAAATGATGCAATCACCCAGAAAATTCTACCATGAGGGATTAGAGAAAGCTTCAGATGGGCAGGAGTATTCAAGGTTTATTTTGAAATAGTAGTTTAAGACTATCACATAAAAAAGTGGGGAAAAATGGGTAGAGAGTACAGATCAAAGAAACACTATTTGCAAATATTTCAGGGAGACAGTTCAAAGTAAATGAGGCATATGGGAGATAGCAAGTTACAGAAGAGTCAGAGAAAGGAATAAATGGCTGATATAATCCTGAAAAGAAAGAAGGAGTTTTGTACTAGCCTGTGAAAGAGTTTTAATATCATTTAAAACTTGACATATGCATAACTGATCCACTTTGCTGTGCACCTGAAATTAACACAACATTGTAGATCAACTATAATCCAATAAAGCTTTTAAAAATAAATTAACATTTTGCCACATAGAAAATAAATTTTCAACAAAGAAATTATGTGAACAAGCAATATATGAAACTAACCAGGGTTGAAATGTCTTATGTGGTGTCAATGATGGTCAGGGAGAATTCTTTTTGGCTTCTTCTTATATGTGATTTTCTTGTATAATGATAAATTTTCTCTTGTGTGAAAAGTTGCTCATTTATTCAGACTGAAATACAAGCAGCAACTCAGCTAGGAAGGGACAACAAAAGGAGATAAAATGCATTCTCCTTCCCTCTTTGGTCTAATTAATCTATCATTTACTTTCCAAATAGTAGGAAATATGGATAATAATTGAAGAACTCTTGAGCTGATATTTCTTCTGCATTGGTGCACAGCAGTCAGTGCAACTGAAATGCTGGAATAATCAAATATAGTATTGTCTTTTACAATTTCAGGGCTGACCATCAGTAATTGATATTTTGAATTTTATTTGCATATGTTTTACTTCTTTGTATAAATAGCAGAAGAAATAAGAGAGAAGAAAACTTACAGAAACATTAGTAAAAAGTACTGATCACCACAGTTACAGACACACAGGAAAAATTTCATGGCATGATGTCAAGAAAATGATAGCTATATCCATTTTCCATTGAACTATGTAAATGCTCAAGAAGAATATTTTTATTAATCTCTTCTAGTTTTACATTTTCTACCTCATAATAATACATTCCCATTTGATGTAAACCAAGATAATCCTGGGTCCTAGGTTTTATGGGTAAGTTAGCCTCCTCCAAATTGGAAAACTGAGTCTGCTACCAGAGGGAATTCAATCATACATTGAATTAATGATTGTCAATCAGTGTGAAACAAATAAATTGGAGAATAAGCTCTGTGATATAAATTCACAAATCAATGAGTTCTTGCAGTTAGAAATTTAACTGATTATTAGGCCAACTTTTTCCAAAATGGTCACACTGTAAAAGATAACATGAGGCACAGCAAAGCTGTACATGAAGGCCAGACTGCAATCTGAGACACAAAAGTTGGGAAATTGTGCAGACCTGCTGTCTATACACTCTTGATATATCTCTGCTTCTTTATGGTGTAACTTTACAATTTCTCTGAAGTCTACCAGTTCTATAGGTCATAAAGTTTTTGAAGACATGTCTCTATCTTCTCAGACAGTTTCTGAAAACATAGAGAGACATTTGGGAATGTATGGGAATATTTAGGTTAAGACTTGACATTCTAAAAGTACTCAGATATTTTGCTCTTGTTTAGAGACAGTTTAAATTTACAGATACAAGATTAATTTAAGAGAAAATACAAATGGTCAGCATTTATTCCTCATTCCATAGAGGGCTACTTCCAGTGCATTATTTATAAGTAGATATATTATTCATAGCTGGGATAGAAGTTCAGCACACATTATTTTAAAAATACTTTTGGGTTAGTGGAATTAGTCATATGTTGCTGGAAATAACAGATATAGATAAAATAACTTGTTGAACAAGAATGAAGTCAATTGTCTGTCCTGAATGGGATCTGTATTGAGCATCATTTCCTTTCATCTCAAGGGGTAAGATCATCACTTCTGGTTCAATTCAAACAGTCTTAACTATCTGTTTATAACTTTCCGATTTTCCAGTTTTAGACTAAAACAGATTGATTCAATGTTTACAATAGTAAAACCATGCATGCTGTTTTTGTAAGGCAGAATATAGTATTTAATATAGCATTTTATATAGAATATACTATATGTAGAATATAGTATTTATGGAATAATACTAAAAGAAATCTTGCCAAGGTTTCCAAATGTACTTTTCACATGGAGTCAAGATACCAATTTGAATACATAGTCCTTCCTACATCAGGTAATCATCATCACATTATCATTGTTTTTTTGTACACTACACCAGAAACCCATAAACAGTTTAATGTGTACTTGAGAGAAAAATCATCTTCCCCAAAGTCAACTGTTCACATGGTAGGTTTCTGTGTAAAGGTGTAAGTGGGACTGGCCCATTTCTTTGCATGGATGTGGAAGGTCTCATGATAAACTGGTTTATCCATGGTTGTACAAGTCTAATTTGTCTGCTAAAGATACAGAAAAACAGGACTGTGTCCTTAGCTACACTAACAGAGATGGACAAAATCACTATTAAAAATTTTAAAGAACAATGCAATAAGGAGATTAAAATTTTTAATGTGCATACTTGTTAGACCATTAAATAAAACTAATTGGAAGGCTAAAAGAGACATGGAAATTCTACAGGACTTCTCAAAAGGACCCCAAAGCAGGAATATAATGGAATATACAACTAATCATTATGAAAATTAGCAACAGCTATATCCAAAACTGGATGCCAAATACCACTATGTATGCCCTGCTGATGGTCTATGAATAATGACAATTATCTTTGCATTAGATTTCACTCTATACTAAGCACTTTTTCCTCATCTATTCAGGTATCACAATAAACCTGTATGTACTATAATTCTTTCTGTTTTGTAACTGAGGAGACTGACTTTCAGCACTTCTAATTTAATTGAACAGAGTTCCCTGGTGTGTTTGTTTTCTGCTGATGTATAACAAACTACTACAAACTTAGTGGCTTAAAAAAAAACTTCTTAAACTTCTGTAGGTCAGAAGCTAGCTTGCTACTGATTGATGCTTTTCTTTCTCAAGCTATTGGCTGGTCTGAGAGCTTATCTGAAGTTTCTGGTGGAGAATCCACTTCCAAGCTCACTGACGTTGTTGACAGAATTCAGTTCCTTGTGGTTGTAGAACTATGTTGTTTTGTTTCCTTGTTAACCTGTGGGCTTGAGGCTACATTAGAATCCTAGCATTGCTACATTCATTGGCATGTAGCCTCCTCCATTTTCAAAGTCATCCCTTCATGCATCAAATCTCTTTGACTGTTTCTTTTGCTACCAGTCAGAGAAAACCTCTTGCTTTGAAAAGAGTAACTCAATGGGCTCAGGTTTACAATGATAATATTATTTTAAGATCAAATGAATTGAGGTTTTAATTGCTTCTGCAAAGTCTCTTGAACATAATACTTATATTAGTGTTTAATTGAATAACCGGTGCATAGGAATCTAGCAGGTGCTGTCTTTAGAAATCTGCCTACCACACTTGGTTTGAGGGGATTTAGAAGTCAGATCTTGGAGAAGGCAATGGCACCCAACTCTAGTACTCTTGCCTGGAAAATCCCATGGACAGAGGAGCCTGGTAGGCTGCAGTCCATGAGGTCGCTAAGAGTCGGACACGACTGAGCGACTTCCCTTTCACTTTTCACTTTCATGCATTGGAGAAGGAAATGGCAACCCACTCCAGTATTCTTGCCTGGAGAATCCCAGGGGCGGAGGAGCCTGGTGGGCTGCCGTCTATGGGGTCGCACAGAGTCTGACATGACTGAAGCGACTTAGCAGCAGCAGCAGCAGAAGTCAGATCTATTGATTAAAAATCAAAGCCATTCTCATTGAAATTAACTTGCTAATTTATATGAATTTACCTAATATGTAACTAATCATCAACTTTTATATATATATATATGTTTATGTTACTCTCATTCTAGTTGTAAGTTATTGTGGCATTCAAGAATACCAAATTTAAGGTGAGTTGTTTTGAGAGCAGAGATTACATACCAAAAAAAAAAAAACAACCAAAAAAAGAACAATGTAATTCTAGGGAAGAATGCCTAGGATCTGCTTACTGGTAGCAGAAACAAAAAGTAAGACCTAGTAGACCTTTGCCTACTGTCCGAACATTTTGAATGGAAACTGATTTAAGGAGGAAAACTTTTACTCTTGTATCTTTTATGCTTGGCATAGTTTCCAGCAGGTACTAAATGTTAGCAGAGAACTTGAATACAGTAGGTGCTTAGAAATGCTGTTGAATTATTAATATATTGTTAACTAATTGTAAATGAAAAATAGCATCATTACAAAATAAAAACCTAGAAAACAATACTAAAAGAAAAATCAGAACCCTTACACAAAAATGGGGCTAACACTTGGTAATATCTAATACTTAGTAGCAATAAGTAGATCTAAATAAATATTTAATTCATGTAACTAGATGGAAAGAAGTGTTTATTTCTTCCTGTGGAGGTTTGCACTCAGCTGTCTTTAATCAAAGTACAGGAACTTGGGTTTCTCCAATTTTGAGAAGTACTACCAGGCAATGGCATTTCCCCCTGAACCTGTATGGATCAAGGTTAGTTACCTCTCCAGTGTGATTTGGCTGTGGTTATGGTGGTTGTTATGGTTGCTAGCTTTGGAATCATCTTTGCACTTAAAGGTTTTTTGTCAATTTATATTTGTATGACCTGACTAGTATTGAATACTTTTAATTGCTTCTGTTTTCCACTATAAAGTTGTCCAGTCTAACTAGGCTAATATGAAGAAAGGTACAGGAGCATCATGGAAAGGGCATTTTTCTAACCATTTAATATGGTTCTAAGTTAACTGTCTTTGCCCTCAGTATTCCTCCTCTACTAGGTTAACCAGGGGCTAGATAACCAAAAGGGGATTATGAAGTTGTCATGTTTTAGACTGCATATGACTTTATTCCTTCCCAATAGAATCTTAGCATGTTCCAAAAGAATTCACTATTAATCTCATATAAAAAACAAATGTGTTAACATTTAAAGTCATAAATTCTCCTTTTTTTTTTTAAATTATCTTTGACCTAGAAACTGAAGCCAGGTTCCCTCATTTTCTCAATTAAGATATTATTCATATGCTCATTTACCTTTGTGAAAACTAGAGTTGAAATTATTAATGCCACTTTTATTGAATCTAATGATATTTACTTGGCCTATAAAGGATAGAGCTTTGACCACTAACTACTTAGATAACCAAGTCTTTTGGAGATAATATCCACAATGTTTAACCACATATCTCTTTGGATGGATTGATGGGGCGGAACTTTTCTCATACAAACCTATATTCATGCATATTACTATTGAAGTATTCTAGTTAATCATGCAACCTGGCTGTTTTTCAAAGGTTAAAATCATCCAAGCAGGAACTAGTTCTTTTTCTTCTAGGCTCAACTCCGTGGAATTTTCCTCAATACTCACAGGGAAAAAAATGGGTTTAGATGAGTTGGTATGCAAATACATGGAAATAATTTTTCTCCTCTTTTATAACAGAGCATGCAGCTTGTATATTATAGAGCTGATAGCATTCTTTTTTAATACTACAATTATTCACGCTTTCCTTGAGGGAGAAAGGAAAACTATTTACCTAGTTAAAATTGTTATCCTTAGAGTAGGTGGGAGGAAGACTCAAGAGAGAGGAGATATATGTATCAGTTCAGTTCAGTTCAATCACTCAGTCATGTCCAACTCTTTGCGACCCAACAAATCGCAGTACACCAGGCCTCCCTGTCCATCACCAACTCCCAGAGTTCACTCAAACTCACATCCATCGAGTTGATGATGCCATCCAGCCATCTCATCCTCGGTCGTTCCCTTCTCCTCCTGCCCCATTCCCTCCCAGCATCAGGGTCTTTTCCAATGAGTCAGCTCTTCACATGAGGTGGCCAAAGTATTGCAGTTTCAGATTCAGCATCAGTCCTTCCAATGAAGACCCAGGACTAATCTTTAGGATGCACTGGTTGGATCTCCTTGCAGTCCTAGGGACTCTCAAGAGTCTTCTCCAACACCACACTTCAAAAGCATCAATTCTTTGGCACTCAGCTTTCTTCACAGTCCAACTCTCACATCCATACATGACCACTGGAAAAACCATAGCCTTGACTAGATGGACGTTTGTTGGCAAAGTAATGTCTCTGCTTTTGAATATGCTATCTAGGTTGGTCATAACTTTCCTTCCAAGGAGTGTCTTTTAATTTCATGGCTGCAGTCACCATCTGCAGTGATTTTGGAACCCCCAAAAATAAAGTCTGACACTGTTTCCACTGTTTCCCCATCTATCTGCCATGAAGTGATGGGACCAGATGCCAGGATCTTAGTTTTCTGAATGTTGAGCTTTAAGCCAACTTTTCACTCTCCTCTTTACATATAGCTAATTCATATTGTTGTATGGAAAAAACCAATACAACATTGTAAAACAATTATTCTTCAATTAAAAATTAATTTAAAAAAACTGTTATCCTTTATTTCCATACCTAGCAGAGAACTTGAACACAGCAGCATCCCAAAAAGTCTGTGTTGAATCATATTGTTAAACTATACTTTTTATACTTAAAATTTTTTTTTCAATGGCCTGTCAATATTCATACCATACAAAGAATAAGGTCTATTTGCTTAAAATCTCTGTTGGTAACTAGATGCCTGAGAAAATCACTTGGCAAGCTCCAAGTGGTCAAAAATATTAATTCTAATTTTCAAGAAAAGATCCTTAATGTTATATATCTAATATTTTATAATGTAAGCTGGTTAAACACTTGAGATCAAGGCAGCAACAGAAACTCAGGGATCACTTTCCTTGAATTCAATTCCCATGATCTTGGTTCATATTGCACTAACAAGACTTGAGTCAAATCAAATTGAATTGCCATAGACATGTGCCCCTAAAATCTGCCTCTGCCCATCTTAGGTCAATACCTTTGTTGGCTCTGCCAGTAACTAAAAGCACTTAGGCAGAAACACAAATGAATTAAAGAATAGGAGTAGATACAAGGTAGTATGGTCTTGTTATCTATGTGTTAAAATCTGTTTGATTCACTCCTTCTGTGAAAAATGATTAAACACAATACTTATTCCCACCAAGCATCAGGTATTGGTAAGTTACCTGAAGTTTTCCCTACACATTTTTCTGAATATACTTGGCTTGTAATGGACTTCTCATTTTGATCATTCATCACTCTGAAACTAAGCTGCCTATCAAAGTCTGACATTTGGAGTTCCAAATTAGATGATTTTATATGTCCAAAGGGGGATAAAGTTGGAGCTGCCAAAATTGTACTCCCTTGTGACCTAAATATTCATAAAAGAAAAAGCTAATGCCATTAAAAATTGTGTCATCTCCTCTTCATGATTCAGTAATGAATGCTTGCTGGAAGTGGTATGTCAGCTGAATTCTGTTTAATCATTGGAAATTGTGTGCACTATATCTGTGAAGCCTAAATGGAAAAAGTTGCCACTGCAATTGCATCTTCTTCCTACCAATAAATCAATGTAGAGGAAGTAAAGAGAAAGAAGGTCACCTGACAGCTTTCCATCAAAACGCCAATCATAAATTAGCACTCACAGAGAACATATCACACAAGACTGTCATTCAGAGACACTGAGTTAAGTAATGAAAGAGATGCTTTAGTTTTAAATGACTGCAGTTCCAAACGTCTCCAACCTGATTTTCACAAGGCAAAGGGAACGACCCAGTGAGAAATTTCACCCTATCTCTACAGGTAAACCTGTCTACCTTTCCTTTTTTTGAGATGTTTAAGAGCCTGATAGGCTTTATAACTGCAATTAGACAAAGCAATCTCTTTCACTGATCAGTATTTCTTAAGACTGTCCCCATAATATAAAGCAAGATCATTGTTTTCTCACTTTTTGAAAGAAAGTGCCATTGTATAAAATATGATTTTCAACTTGATGGGAATAAGCCCCAGTGATTTAGGTGATATTGAATTGTTTC
>SJXQ01000755.1:11030-46824 GCA_006408695.1 Aepyceros melampus | reverse complement strand
AACTACTCAGGGTCAGAAACTACAATAAATACCACATTAGCCAATAAATGTGGGTAGTGTTTTTTCGAACTATGCTACATTGCTTTCAATATTAAATTTGAAGAATAACTGCAACATTTTAACAATATATAATTGTGGCAATACAAACAGGAATCTGTAGTTGCAGTGAAAATAGCATAAAACTTAAAACCATCAAACTAGATATGAATCTATACCCTTCCAATTTTTAGCTCAAGATACTGGACAATTCAATTAGCGTGTCTGAACCTCAGATTCTTCAACCGAAAAAATATAGTTAACATGTATTTATATCAATTTGGGTTTCCCTAGTGGCTCAGAGGTTAAAGCGTCTTCCTCCAACGTGGGAGACCTGGGTTTGATCCTTGGGTCAGGAAGATCCCCTGGAGAAGGAAATGGTAACCCACTCCAGGTAGGCTACAGTCCATGGGGACGCAAAGAGTTGGACACGACTGAGCGACTTCATTTCACTTCACTTTATATCAATTTAGATTCATTTTACTTGAAAGTAATGTAAAACACTAACTCAAACAGGTTAAACAATATGAGATGAATTATTTAGCATAAGAAAATATCCAGGGATAGTCTGGTTTTATGCAGAAGGAAACGGCAACCCACTCCAATATTCTTGCCTAGAAAAGTCCGTGGTCAGAGGAGCCTGGTGGGCTGCTGTCCATAGGGTTACACAGAGTCAGACACGACTGAAGCGACCTTGCAGCAGCAGCAGCAGTCTGGTTTTAGCATGTTCATTCAGTGTCTCGGTGACACCATTAAAGACCAAGGTTCTTGTCAAAATTTTAGCCTGCCATTTCAATTGTTAATATTTAAGTCTCTTCATGGGAGCAAGATAGCTGCAACACTTTCAGGAATATGCTGTCTAGGTGTGTCTTTGCTTTTCTTTCAAGGAGCAAGTGCCTTTTAATTTCATGGCTGCAGTCACCATCTACAGTGATTCTAGAGCACAAGAAAATAAAGCCTTTCACAGTTTCTATTGTTTCCCCATCTATTTGCCATGAAGTAATGGGACTGGATGTCATGATGTTAGTTTTTTGAAGGTCGAGTTTTAAGCTAGCTTTTTGACTCCTCTCTTTCACCTTCTTCAAGTGAATTTGCTCATCGTGTTTGACTCTTTACGACCCCATGGACTGTAATCTACCAGGTTCCTCCATCCATGGGATTTTCCAGGCAAGAATAGTGGACTGGGTTGCCATTTCCTTCTCCAGGAGATCTTCCCGACCCAGGGATTGAACCCGGGTCTCCCACATTGCAGGCAGACGCTTTACCATCTGAGCCACCAGGGAAGCTTCACCTTCAAGAGGCTCTTTAATTTATCTTCACTTCCTGCCATAAGAGTGGTCTCATCTACATATCTGAGGTTATTGATATTTTCCCCCACAATCTTAATTCCAGCTTGGGCTTTATACAGAGTGGCATTTCACATGACATACTCTGCAAATAAGTTAATCAGGGTGACAATATAGAGCCTTGATGTAATCCGTTCCCAATTTGGAACAAGTCTGTTGTTCCTTGTCTGATTCTAACTGTTGCTTCTTGACCTGCATACAGGTTTCTCTGGAGGAAGATAAGGTGGTCTGGTATTCTCATCATGTTAAGAATGTTCCACAGCTTGTTGTGATCTACACAGCTGAAGGCTTTAGCATAGTCAATGAAGTAGAAGTATGTTTTTCTGGAATTCTCTAGCTTTTTCTATGATCCAAAGGAAGTTGACAATTTGATCTCTGATTCCTCTGCCTTTTCGAAACCCAGCTAGTACATCTGGAAGTTCTAGGTTCACATACTGTTGAAGCCTAGCTTGAAGGATTTTGAATATTATTTTGCTAGTGTGTGAAATGAATACAATTGTGTGGTAGTTTGAATATCCTTTGGCATTACTCATCTTTAGGATTGGAATGAAAACTGACCTTTTCCAGTCCTGTGGCGATTGCTGAGTTTTCCAAATTTGCTGGTGTATTGAGTGCAGCACTTTCATAGCACTTTCACAGCTATTTAGGATTTGAAATAGCTCAGCTGGAATTTCATCACTTCCACTAGCTTTGTTCATAGTGATGCTTCCTAAGGCCCACTTAACTTCACATTCCAAGATGTCTTGCTCTAGGTTAGTGATCCCATTATCATGGTATCTGGGTCATCAAGATCCAGATTTTGATATGATATGAAAATAACAAACTTATATTAAGACTCATAAAGGCAGAATTAAAGTTCATGAAAGTATTTGCTAAAGATTCCTTAGCATCATCATCCAGAATGGCTATGGAATGACCAGGTACAAAGCAGGTATATATAATGGCAAGAGTCTTACACAACTGATACCATTAATCTTCACTTTTGCTCTTTAGTTATTTCCCATCTCTGTGTGCCTTAATGGAAAACAACATCTACAATGCCAAATGCAGATTCAATGAAGTCTGAGACTAGTCGAGTTCATTGGATTGTGTGTCTTAAGTAAATCAGCATTCATGTGTCAATAAAGTATGTGCAGTAAGACCAAATATCACTGATGTAGCCTCATTTTCCCTTCATTTAATTCTTTTTATGTCAATCCATGTGCAAAATCAATATATGCAATTGGTCAGAAAAAAAAATTTACTTGTTTTGTGCAGTGGAACAAGAAAGACACTAAACTAAGATTTAATGATATCAGGTCTTATGAGTATGTTGTGGGAGCACATTAAGGTCTTAATGAGTAAAATTGTCTTCTCATAGCTAAAGTTGGAAGGAAAATCTTCCCAGAAGCTCTCTCCTGGTTATTCTTTTTTTTTTTTTTTTAATTGGAGGCTAATTACTTTACAATATTGTAGTGGTTTTTGCTATACATTCACATGAATTAGCCATTGGTATACATGTGTCCCCCATTCTGAACCCCCTCCCACCTCCTACCCCATTCCATCCCTCAGGGTCATCCCAGTACACCAGCCCTGAGCACTCTGTCTCATGCATCAAACTCAGACTGGTGTTCTATTTCACAGATGATAATATGCATGTTTCAATGCTATTCTCTGAAATCATCCCACCGTCACCTTCTCCCACAGAGTCCAAAAGTCTGTTATTTACATCTGTGTCTCTTTTGCTGTCTCACATATAGGGTCATTGTTACTATCTTTCTAAATTATGTATATGTGCATTAATATGCAGTATTGGTTTTTTTTCTGACTTACCTCACTCTGTATAATAGGCTCCAGTTTCATCCACCTCAATAGAACTGATTCAAAGGTGTTCTTTTAAATAGCTGAATAATATGCCATTGTATATATGTACCACTACTTTCTTATCTATTCGTTTGCAAATGGACATTGAAGTTGCTTCCATGTCCTGGCTATTGTAAATAGTGCTTCAGTGAACATTGGGGTATACATGTCTCTGTCAGTTCTGGTTTCCTCAGTATGTATGCTCAGCAGTGGGATTGCTGGGTCATATGGTAGTTCTATTTCCAGTTTTTTAAGGAATCCCCACACTGTTCTCCATAGTGACTGTACTATTTTGCATTCCCACCAACAGTGTAAGAGGGTTTCTTTTTCTCCAAACCCTCTCTAGCATTTATTGTTTGTAGACTTTTTGAGAGCAGCTATTCTGACCAGCATGAAATGGTACCTCATTGTGGTTTTGATTTGCATTTCTATGATAATGAGTGATGATGAACATCTTTTCATGTGTTTATTAGCCATCTGTATGTCTTCTTTGGAGAAATGTCTGTTTAGTTCTTTGGCCCATTTTTTGATTGGGTCACTTATTTTTTCTGGTATTGAGCTTCAGGAGTTGCTTGGATATTTTTGAGATTAATTGTCAGTTTCCTCATTTGCTATTATTTTCTCCCATTCTGAAGGCTGTCTTTTCATCTTGCTTATAGTTTTCATTGTTGTGCAAAAGCTTTTAAGTTTAATTAGGTCCCATTTGTTTATTTTTGTTTTTATTTCCATTATTCTTACATGTTGGTAAGCTTTTATTTCCATTATTCTGGGAGGTGGGTCATACAGGATCCTGCTATGATTTATGTCAGAGAGTGTTTTGCCTATGTTTTTTTTCCAGGAGTTTTACACTTTCTAGTCTTACATTTAGATCTTTAATCCATTTTAAGTTTATTTTTGTGTATGGTGTTAGTGTTCTAGTTTCATTCTTTTACAAGTAGTTGACCAGTTTTCCCAGCACCACTTGTTAAAGAGTTATCTTTATATGCTTTTTTTTTCTGGCTCCTCAAATTAGACAACCACCAGAGAAGTAAGGAAAAAAGCAGATCATACACAGATTTTTTGAATTTTCTGCCTTGATTGTTTTGAATAAGTACAAAATCAAGAATCTTCTGACTTCAACCTAAAATTCACCTAATTCAGTTTTTGTGTTAACTGCCTACAAGACCCTTGTAGAAGTTTAGGGGTTTAGATTAGAAGGTTAAGTGCTATTTCAACATGATTTTTTTTCACCATAGCTAACTTCTACACTCAGTGGATACAATCTCTTTTATGTGACAGCCAAGAAGTTCTGATATGACCACAGAAATAAAATATGTTAAATCATCTGCTCAGGAGGAAGTCACAAATGCTAGAACTCAAAGTTCTTTATAGTTGAGTGAGTTATAACAATAAAAGAATTTAACATGTTCGTAAGCAAAACAAAACTCTTCTAAAAACACTATCCATATACCTGCACTGAAACAACTGTCATATCAAATAGACTGAGTAGGATGACTTCTACAGAGTACCTTGGAAAAACCTCAATTTTCTGAAATGAAGATCACTGTGATATTTACCCACAGTCTGGAAAAGTGAAAAATATATGGTGCTTCTGGTGAGTTCACTTTACTAAAATGGTCATTATTGTTTGTAACCTCATTACACTGTGCTAGTGGAATTAATTTTAAGTGTGGTATCATTAAAGATTAATAGGTAACAGGTATGAGTCCCATTGATATCTTATTTATTTATTTTTGTCTGTGCTGGGTCTTTGTTTCTGCACAGGTTTTTCTCCAGTTGTGGCAAGCAGAGACTACTCTCTAGTAGCAGTGCACAGGCCTCTCATTGTGGTTTCTCTTGTTGCAGAGCATGGGCCCACAGGCTTCAGTAATTGCAAAATGTGGGTCAATGGTTGCAGCTCCTGGGCTCTAGAGAACAGGCTCAATAGTTGTGGCACACCTGCTTACTTTCCCCATGGCATCCAGGATCTTCTCAGATCAGGGACTGAATCCGTGTCTCTGCATTGGCAGGTGGATTCATTATCACTGAGCCAGCAAGGAAGCCCCCTATTGATAATATAAGAATTCAATGAGACAGCACATTAAACAATCTAGAATAAGCATGGTGGTAGTGGTTTAGTCACTAAATCATTTCTGATTCTTGCAACCCATGGACTGTAGCCTACTAGGCTTCTCTGTCCACGAAATTTCCCAGGCAAGAATACTGGAGTAGGTTGCCACTTCCTTCTTCAGGGGATCTTCTCAACCCATGGATCGAACCCAGATGTCCTGCATTGCAAGTGGTTTCTTTATCAACTGAGCCACCTACTATGTAGTAAATGTTCAGTACATTTTTTTTTCTAAGATCACTTAAATTGGGAAATTGTTATTTTACCCCATTATTAATAGTTATTGTAATTACTGAGTGAACAGAAATGTAGAGGCTTATTAATCTAAGATATAAAGAAGGAGTTACAAAATGAAAGTCAAGGCAATTCTGTTCACTTTCCAGCAACAACAAAGACATCTTTAGAGTAAATGATCCTTTTGCAGAGCTGATCAAGATTAATCTTCTTCAGAAGGCAAAGTCCTTCCTTTTTGCTAGCCTGGGATATTCTGGGGAACTTCTAAATTAGCCAGTATTAAAATTTAATCCACCTAGAAAATTTCAGAAACTGCTGTTCCTCTGCTAGAATAGAAAGTAGACATTAGACACAGAGGAAGAAGACCTAATGAACTTACTTTTTTCTATCTGGGGAAGCAAAGATTTAATACATTTTTTTCTTTCCTCCATTTAATGCTTCTTACAAACTCCAGGATACAAGAAGGTATTATTAATTATTTGAGCTTAGAGGACTTTGAGGGGATATGTGTCCTTTCTATTCAAGTGAAAAAATAAGAGAAAGTTCACCTCTGACCTTACCGGCAGTACAAAATTGACCTCAATAACAGTCCACAAGCCAGGAAAGGGATAACTTAAAACAACTAAGGTGACACACAACTTCCATCATATCTGTTTTAACTCGCTGATCTGCCTATATTTTCTTCTTATATACATGCACAGAATATGTCACATTTAAAATTAATATTTTTACACAGTTTGCATCATTCATGCAGATGCCCTAGTAAGATTTAATATATTCTTTGTGGGAGGACTTTTTTTCTCTCTTATTCCTTTCATTTTCTGTGAAACATCTGTGTGTGATTCTTCTAAAAATTATATCTAGCTAGTTAGTTCACAAACATAAGATGAAAGTCCTCTGTGCCATATTATATATATTCAGTTGCAATGTTTTTATTTGTAAAGCATGCCACATAGTAATTGATTGACTTATGATGATTTGGGAGTAGGAAATAATGAAACTGGCCCAGCAAAGTAATATGGGAACACAGAAATTATGGCAATAGGAACAAGTCAGATTAGTACTGAACTTATCCCAGGAGTCCATGGCTGCTAGTCTATCATTGCTTTTCAGTAGTAATTCTTTTTTTTTTTTTTTTCAGAAAAAAAAAACAATCTTGCAATCATTAATTACATTAAAAAATAACTTACTAGTCATTTTTTACAGACACAGAATAATTCCTATTCCTTAATGTTATCTACACAATTCTTTATGATCTGGAATTACTTCATGGCCAAGCTCAAGTAACACTTAGTTCAGAAAGCCTTCCCTGATTACTTCAACCCACATTGCCCTCTCTTCATTGAACATCCATAACACTGATCACCTAAGCCTCGTGTTTGATTTTTCTTATAATATCATGCCTGTGAAATTGGCTTAGGCTGATTCATCAACAGTTCAGTACCTATCAATGCATAATTATCTCTCTTTACACACGGTGTAATTACATTAAGAATAGGGTTCATATTACATGTTTCCTTGTGTCTCACAGCACATAGCCCAGGACCATGCCTGCAGTGTTCACTTAGTAAATGTGTTTTAAATGCGTGTGGAATAAATGTCATGTTGTTAGACATAAGGTTTGCTTAATTGTTTTGCTTTTTACAATCTAACATTTTAACTGATAACAAAGGTCTTATTTTGTGATAACTTTCTAATTTCTTTCAGGAATAATACGGGTTTAGAATCCATATGTTTAAACTACGAGAAATTATGTATTATCTACTTATTTATAAGTTTTCTAAGATGATAGTAAGTAAGAAATATTGACACTGGTAACTTGAAATGCATGTTTCTGTATATCAACTGAAACTCACTCTAAATGAGATGTATGTGACAATGTACAATGTAGTAGGTATCAACAATGAGAAAAAGATAGCTGTTTGTAAATCCTTTGTCATCTCTTCATTTTCTCCTGGAAACTTAGGAAAATATTATAATGGCTTATACAAATCAAAGACTTGCTTATCATTGGTACTTATCGTTTGTGCTCAATTATGACTAACACAATTAATCTAGTCTCTTCTATGTATTACTATAAGTATAATTTTTGTATTAGAATGGAGACAATCTATCCAAATTTTCCTATGAGTGTATAACACAAGACAGTAAGCCACCACCTGTAGTAGCTTTCTTAAAAAGTAGTTTACAGTTTCTGTACTGCTTTTTTTTTTTTTTTAGTTGACTATTTATGATTGTTGATTTGGAAGTCAACATCTTAAACAATTGAAGGCTATGAGAATTGTGGCTGAAACTTCGGCAGTATAATTTGCTACATAATGAAAATCCATTCTCCATTAGTACTTTTCAGAAGGCTTCTTATTTTTCTTGTGTGTAGCTTAATTTTTGGAGAAGGCCATGACACTCCACTCCGATACTCTTGCCTGGAAAATCCCATGGATGGAGGAGCCTGGTAGGCTGCAGTTCATGGGGTTGCTAAGAGTCAGACATGACTGAGTGACTTCATTTTCACTTTTCACTTTCATGCACTGGAGAAGGCAATGGCACCCCACTCCAGTATTCTTGCCTGGAGAATCCCAGGGATGGGGAACCTGGTGGGCTGTTGTCTCAGGGGTCACACAGAGTTGGACAAGACTGAAGTGACTTAGCAGCAGCAGCAGCTTCATTTTTTGGACCCATTGAAGAATTGAGGTTTAATGTAACCCTTGTACATAGAGTAGAGACACGTAGAGTCACAGCTCCTACAACAAATCCTTGGGCAGCAACTCTCATGTGAAAAAGATGAATGAACATTTTCTGATCTCTTCTGTATTTTAAATTGTAAAGACACCATAGGACACCATAGGACACCACAGTCATAAAGCTTTCTATCCCTACAAGGACGAAGGGGGAGTCTCTAGATTTCCTGATCAGTCAGGATAATGGCCTTCGTCCTCATCTGCTGATCACTATTTATCTGAAGACATTTTTCTCTCTAGTAACATGTACCAGGTGCTACACTAGTCAATGGAAATAATCTTCCTTGTCTGCACAGGATGAACAAGGAAACCAGCAAGAGCAACTATAATCACAATCAACATGATCTGGAAGTATCTGTTTGTTATCCCTGCAACCCTCTATTTTTAACCCTCAAAATCCTGTACTGCATCCTTGTAGGCTAGACTATTATATAATGACACATTTTATATATTTTAATAAGTATACTGTTTTGGAAAAGCTTTAATGTGTTATAACTTAGAGAATTCAGTGCTATGACCAATAGTGCTGGGATGAATTTCCACAAAATAAGGACTGGGAATTCAACATGAAGGTAAAGTACAAATTGTCATGGCATGCTTCCTTAACTGTATTTGGAACTAGCTAATTTAGAGGAAACTGCCAGAACATGGTGGAAAGCAATGTGGGTGTTACATGTAAAATAGGTGATAGAACTGTTTTCCCCTTATTTTATTTTTTTTTTATTCCATAAATGGGAATACACTCCTGGTTTTTATATTCTTATCTGTTTTAAGATCCTAGGGTGAGGGTGAAGTAGAACCTTGTAGGTCAAGACTATACTCTCAACTGTAAACAGCCTATTAAAGTTTTCTAAACTTTCATTTTAATTTCTCTAGCTTATAGCTTATTGCTCAAATATAGTTACAATATTGTTTAATGGAAAATATACATGGAGAAAAAAGATATTCAACCACTTCATTCACTTTAATTTTGTTTATTAATTATAAAAATTTTAATTTAAACTAAGAGTATATATTGAAAATTTTCATCAGGGTAGTGTTTTTTGGACTAAAGAGAAGACTACTTCACACAACTAAACAGGTAGATTCAATATATTAGAGAATTTCTGAAAATAATTAATTTAAAAATAATTAATGCATAGTCAGGAAAGTATGTATCACTCCATTCTCACTGCATACAGTATGGTCATCATCTTGCTATAAGGCTGGGCTAATAAAACATATGGTTATAATTCCCTGAAATTCTAAAATTCTAATAAGTAGTATTAAAGCACAGAGGAAAAGAGAAATATATAGCAAAATTATCTAAAATATTGTTTAAAATCTCGAGATGTTTGACCTTAGTATATACTGTGTGCAATTTTTAGGTGAAATAATTGCAAGTTATTTACTATTTTAAAATATAAATAAACCAGCCAAAATGCTTTAGAGTCTAGATGCCAGGAGACTGAGAACAAGCTTCTTAAAAATAATGCAGAAATAAATATTTGAATATGAAAAAAATGGAAGTATAAAAATTATTAAAATAAATAATGAGTAAAGACATACTTAGCTTAGTAAATTTCATAGAAAAGTATCGAAAAAACAACTGCTTATTAGAAAATGACATTCAAAACAAGAAAATAATTAGAAAAAAAGCTAGTACCACCACCATATTGAAAAATCAAGAAATGTCAGTCACATAAAGATCATTGAATGTGTAAGTTCAATAAACTTGAAACTTAGGTTAGTGACATGAAGCCTAGGTTAGTTAAATTCAGTTTTGTTGGTTATTTAATATAGAGCTACACATGCAGAAACAAGCACACATGTATCTACAAAATTGTATAAGAGTAGAGAATGAAAATAACTGATGTAAGCCAGCTTACAAACAATTAAACAGACATTATTCATAGATTATCAAGTAATTATTACCAAATCAGAATAGTAACTATGAGTCAATTAGATATAATTATAAAGAAATATAACATGTCATCTTACACACATGCAAAGAAGAAATCAACTGGAAGGAAAGCTTAAATTAACTAAATGAAGCAAACGTTGGCAGCTGTAATTGTCTATAATAAATAAATAATAGCTTGTACTTTTTCAATTTTTCAAACTTCATAGGCCTTTGTAAACTTCTCATATAATTTGATCCTCACAAGAACCCTGTTTAACCTCAGCTACCTTATTTGTAAAATGGAATTAATAATCATTAAACCTGGTCTACTACCTAAGACATAGTAGAGGCCTAATAAAATGTATTAATAATAATAATAATGCTATTTGTGCATGCTGTTATCAGTCAGAAAATGTCCTTCATCTTTAAAACCCATCTTCTTGTGAACTGTTTTCTGACTCATCTGCCATATAAAATTGTGTGCTTCTTCTCTTTCCCATAACTGTGTGCTATTCCTTTATTATAAGACATCATTGTTTTATACTCATTAGGGTTTTTTGTTTGTTTGTTTGTTTTTTTTTGCTGTGTTTTTCTCATTAAGACATCTCTTGAGACCAGGGATTTTGTTGTACTTCATTTATATCTCCAGGAAAAGCCACAGTGATCGGCACCTGGTAGATGTTCAATATATATTTATTAAAAGGTATGGCAAAACCAATACAATATTGTAAAGTAAAAATAATAATAATAAAGAAAATGCAATGACTGTACTCAACAACTTCAAGGATATGCTTTATTGCCTTCAGGATCTTGGAATTGTACTCAGGACAATAAAGGAGTATATTTAAAAAAAACTTTGATATTGATTGTGTTATTCATATACCTAGAGTTGCAGGGATTTTTTAAATACCTTACACTGGATTATCCTCAAGAAATGTTTATAGTTATAATGAAAGAGACCCTAAGAATCTCTGAACAAAGACCACAAAGAAGGTCCATACTTACTTTCTTAACACTCTGCTTTATCACTGAATTAAAACTTTGTGAGGATGTACAAAGATAATGCATGGAAACACTCTAACACAATGCCTAAAGCATAAAAAGAAATAAAAATGGTTATGTGCAGAAATAATGAAGATAGATAGATAGAAAGATAATAAAAAGAGAGAAGAGAGAAGGAGGAAGAAGGGGAGAGGGAGATGAAATATGGAAGGAAGGGAAAACAACAGTTCAATCTCAATCTGGTCTGGAGTGTCTGTTAGTTCCTTATCTGCCTTCCTCAGAGGAATTAAAAAAAAAACACACTTCCTAAATATGAAAAATCATTATGCTTACTATTATGAATGTCATTTCATTAAAGAAAGGAAGTTTGAACTGAAGATGAAGTGAAAAAATATCTTATTTTTTGTTAATCAAATTCAGTGAATGAAAAAATGCAGGTTTAGAAGGGTTAAAACTTGACAGAGGACAAAATTTGATTGCTAAAAGAAATTGTCTGTACACCTATGAAAATCTTTTAAAAAATATCCTTTTGGACTCTGTGGGAGAAGACAAGGGTGGGATGATTTGGAAGAATGGCATTGAAACGTGTATAATATCATATATGAAACAAATAGCCACTCCAGGTTCAATGCATGATACTGGATGCTTGGGGATGGTGCACTGAGATGACCCAGAGGGATGGTATGGGAAGGGAAGTGGTTGGGGAGTTCAGGATGGGGAACACATGTACACCAGTGGTGGATTCATGTTGATGTATGGCAAAACAAATACAATATTGTAAAGTAATTAACTTCCAATTAAAATAAATAAATTTATTTAAATTAAAAAAAGAAAAAAAGAACGAGAGTAAGCAATATCATTTGTTGCTAGTAATTAGGCATGCGATTGATTTTGGAATATCAATCCTATATATTTATAGACTTTTATAAAGAATTTTATTTATTCTAATAATTCATAAATTCGCTTGTATTTTTTATGTATGCAGTCTTCTTGGTGTAAGTAATGAACGTTTTTGTTTCTTTCTTATAATTGTCAACTTGTAGACTTGGCTGAGATCTTCACTATAATGTTGATAGGAAGTAGTGATAGCATGCATACTTATCTTGCTTTTTTTTTTTTTTGGTATATGAAAAACTTCCAAGATTACAATATTAAGCATAATGTTTTATTCTGTTTGGGATAGATACTCTTTATGAGAATAAGAGTGCTTTTCTCTTTTCAATTTGCTGAATATGGCAAATTTTGTCAAATGATTTTCTGCATGTGATGATGTAAAGATACAGTTTTTCTCCATTGGTCCATTAATATATGGACTTTCAAATGTTATGCAGACTTTCAAATGTTAAATCAATCTTTCACTAATGGAATAAACCCAATTTGGTCATGATTGCAACATATATTATGTGTTCAGCTGCTTTTATTTTGAAGATTTTTGCATCTATATTCCTAATTGATAATAGCTAGTAATTTTCCTTCCTCATAATTTCTTGATCTGATTTTGGTGTCACCCATATATTTGTCTCAAAAAACTGAGTTGGGAAGAATTGTCTGATTTTCTAATACCTGGAAAGTTTGTTTAACAATGCAAATAATCTGTTCTTTCAATGTTTATTACAAAAATGTATAAAAGTCTGGACTTCCCTGATAGCTCAGCTGGTAAAGAATACACCTGCAATGTGGGAGACCTGGGTAGGATTCCTGGGTTGGGAAGATACCCTGGAGAAGATAATGGCTACCCACTGCAGTATTCTGGCCTGGAAAATTGCATGAAATACTCAGTCCACGGGGTTGCAGAGAGTCAAACACTGCTGAGCAACTTTCACTTCACATGAAAGTCTAGGCCCACTTACTCATACAGTGAGGGGCTGGATGTGAGTTTTAACATTGATTTGTTTATTTTAATGGTTATAAGTCTAGTCAGGGCTTCTATTTTGCATCAATGTGGGAGACCTGGGTAGGATTCCTGGGTTGGGAAGATACCCTGGAGAAGATAATGGCTACCCACTGCAGTATTCTGGCCTGGAAAATTGCATGAAATACTCAGTCCACGGGGTTGCAGAGAGTCAAACACTGCTGAGCAACTTTCACTTCACATGAAAGTCTAGGCCCACTTACTCATACAGTGAGGGGCTGGATGTGAGTTTTAACATTGATTTGTTTATTTTAATGGTTATAAGTCTAGTCAGGGCTTCTATTTTGCACTGACTCAATTTGAAGTCATATTTTTTAGTAAAATTATCAATTTTAATCTTATCACTTTTGAATTTTTGACAAAATTTTTCATAGTTGCTGTTTATTTTTAACCTCTATTGCATCTGTACTTATATCTCTGTTTCATTCTTTTTTTTTCTTTTCTTAACTGATTTTATTGAAGTATAGTTGATTTCTTTTTTTTTTTTTAGAACTGGATTGATTCATGTCTTTGTTTGTACCTGAAGCAGAACTATTCTACATATATATAGCCATATATAAATTAATAAGATACATATATTCTTAGTTCTATTCATTCTAATCTTTTCTTAATAAGTCTTGCTAAAGACAAGTCTATTGGTTATTTGCAAAGAACCATTTTTTCTTTGTTGATATTCTTTATTGGAATGATTCTTTGTACTTGATAAATTTCTTTTTTATTTATTCCCTAATTCCCATCATCCTTGAATATATTCTGTTGATATTTTTCTTTTTCTCAAATTTAGTGCTTATTTATTTAATTTTCAGCCTCTAACTTTTTTCTAACATAAACATTTAACATGATAAAATTTCCTCAAAATTCTGTTCTACTTGCATCTCACAAATTTTATGTTATAATTATTGTTTAGCACTAAATATTATTTTGTTTATATTTTTCATTATGGTATTTGACCTATGAATTTTAATGTTTTTTTTTAAATTTTCAAAATTCTGATGCTACTTTGAGTTATTTTGTTTTTGAACTTAAATGCATCATTGTTGAGAGTATGGTCTGCATAATTATTCTTACAAATTTGTTGAACATTTGTGGATTAGTCTATGACACAATTTTATAAATGATCCATTTATAAAAGAGAAAAATGTATATTTTCTACTTCTTGGGTGCAGAGTGTTTCATAAATTCATAAGGTCAAGTTTGTTACTTACAATGTTCAAATTTTCTATGTTTTTATTAATGTTTTTATGTACTTGATCTACCATTTGTTGAAAGAATCATTTGAAAAATCTCCTGTTTTATGGGGAAATTGTCATGTTAGTTTTGTTTGATATAAATTGAGTCATATTTTTAGATGCATATGAGTTTAGAACTTTTATATTTCTTGGTGGATGCACTTTAGCATTATGTGTGTGTTCTTTATCCCTAAAAATGATTCTTCCTTAGAATACTTTCAAATAATAATAATAAAGGTATACCAGCCTTTTTTTGTTTGTATTTTATAGTGTACACCTTCCATTTCTTCTGCATTCTTTATGAAGGGTTCAAGGCTGTATATTTAAATTGCAATTATTATTATTATATATATAAATTTACTACATTTGCACTACTATGATTATGATATATTTAGGTTTATTTTTATCTTATTATTTCAAGCTTTATATACATCTTTTTTCTGTGCTTCTTTTGCTTTCCTCTTTTTAACCTTTTCTGGGGGGGATTATTCTAATGTTTTAAGATTATTTTTGCTTATTTCCCCTTATGATACTTTATACTTATTTTTATGATTATTCTTATAATTATAATATACATTCTTGGCAATTAAATCTAATTTTAATCAATGTTTATTTCCTTTTCTCAAACAACATAAGGATTTTAAAATACATTAACTTTGATAACATCTTCATTCTAAATATTATTTGTGGCCAATAATTTAGTCTTACCTTATTTTCTTGCTCTAGTGTTGTTATCATTGTCATTTTATCATCTTTATCATTATCATAATTTTGTAATCCCTGTCTGTTTAAGTCAGAAGTTAGAAAACTTTTTCTGTAAAGGATCAAGTAGGAACTATGTTCAGCTTTGTGAGCCATATAACCTCTGTTACTCAGCTCTATTGTTGTGATGCAAAAGCAGCCATAGACAATACATGAATGAGTGTTAGTCAAGGTTGCTCAGAAAAACAGAGCCAATAGGATCTATATACATATGGAAAGAGAGAGAGAGAGATTTATTATAAGGAATTTTCTCAAGTGATTACGGAAGCTGACAAGTCCCAAAATATGTAGCTGACAAGCTAGATGCCAAAGAGAACCAGCAGTCATTCTAGTCCAAGTTGAAAGGCTTGAGAACCAGGAGAGCTGATGGGGTAGTTCTAGTCCGGTTACAGACACGCCCAAGGCTGAAGACACATAAAATTAAAGTCTCAACTTGAAGGCAGTCAGGAAGAAGGTGTGTCCTCTTACTCTAAGATCTTTTGTTCTATTCAGCTGTTCAACTGATAACATGAAGACTACCAACATTGGAAAGAGCAATCTGCTTTACTCAATATACTGATTTAAATATTAATCTCATCCAGGAAAAACGACATAGACATACATAAATAATACTTGACAAAATGTGTCAGTCAGTTTGACACATAAAATTAACCATTACAATGAACATGGCTATGATCCAATAAAACTTTATTTAGGAAAAAAAAAAAAAAAACCAATGGGTTAGATTTGGTTTGTGGGCCACAGTTTACTTGCTCCTGGTTTAGATGAAAGACATTGATCCATATCTTTGTCTGCTATTCTTTCTAGCATCTTAATCCTTCTTACTGTGTTGATTGTTGTATCCTGTTTTTTTGTAAATTTTTAAGCATTTCAAATATATCTGTGTCTGATCTTTTCAATAGCTCATGTTCTTCAGGCTTTAAATTTGATGATTGATGTTTATGCTGACTCTTATTCATGGTGACATCTTTCTTTCTGCATGTTATAATTTTTCATTGCTCATATTCCACTTGATTTTATCTATGATAACATTGCGTCTTCCAAAGGATATGCCTCTTAATAGTATCACCTTGGGGGTTAGGATTTCAGCATATGAATTTAGGGGTGATACATTCAGACCATAGCAAACAGGCTGCATCAGTAGACTGAAGTCAATCCTGTAAACTTTTTAACCAAAAGAATTTTTATAACATTAGGAAGACCTGGTTTGATAGACATTTATGCCAAAATAAGAAAAAAAAATGTCTATTTAACTGATTACAAGCCACCAGGACTAATTAGATATCTTACTTAGCCCTTCACTCATTCCAAGTCCATGGTTTCAATATATGTCCTCACTAACTTTGAATTTAGGTGAGGCCAGTTGAGTTTGTTTTAAAAACTTTAAGAATCAGTACATAGTTTCTCTTCTTCTGTCTTGTTGACCATGGAAGTAGTTTTTTCTTTCTTTTTTTTTTTTTACTTTATTTTACTTTACATTACTGTATTGGTTTTGCCATACTTTGACATGAATCTGCCACAGGTGTACCTAAGTTCCCAATCCTCAACCCTCCTCTCACCTCCCTCCCCGTATCATCTCTCTGGATCATCCCCGTGCACCAGCCCCAAGCATCCTGTATCCTGTATTGAATCTTATGGCAGAAAGTGAGGAGGAGCTAAAAAGCCTCTTGTTGAAAGTGAAAGAGGAGAGTGGAAAAGTTGGCTTGAAGCTCAACATTCAGAAAACGAAGATCATGGCATCTGGCCCCATCACTTCATGGGAAATAGATGGGGAAACAGTAGAAACAGTGTCAGACTTTGTTTTTTTGGGCTCCAAAATCACTGCAGATGGTGACTGCAGCCATGAAATTAAAAGGCGCTTACTCCTTGGAAGAAAAGTTATGACCAACCTAGATAGTATATTCAAAAGCAGAGACATTACTTTGCCGACTAAGGTCCGTCTAGTCAAGGCTATGGTTTTTCCTGTGGTCATGTATGGATGTGAGAGTTGACTGTGAAGAAGGCTGAGCGCCGAAGAATTGATGCTTTTGAACTGTGGTGTTGGAGAAGACTCTTGAGAGTCCCTTGGACTGCAAGGAGATCCAACCAGTCCATTCTGAAGGAGATCAACCCTGGGATTTCTTTGGAAGGAATGATGCTAAAACTGAAGCTCCAGTACTTTGGGCACCTTATGCGAAGAGTTGACTCATTGGAAAAGACCCTGATGCTGGGAGGGATTGGGGGCAGGAGGAGAAAGGGACGACCGAGGATGAGATGGCTGGATGGCATCACAGACTCAATGGACATGAATCTGAGTGAACTCCGGGAGTTGGTGATGGACAGGGAGGCCTGGCGTACTGCAATTCATGGGGTCGCAAAGAGTCGGACACGACTGCGCGACTGAACTGAACTGAATACTGTATTGGTGTTTTTCTTTCTGGCTTACTTGTACTGGAGTTTCTGTCACCCTGACTTGTACCTGATATTCAAGTCACAACATGAATGACTGATGAGAAGGTGACTCCATGTCAATACACATTGTATATTATGTGTGAGAAGTAAATCTTTGTTGTGTTTTCATGAAGATTTTTGACTCCTTTGTTAGTCGTAATAACAAAGCTTTCATTGTCTGGTATATGCCCCCACTCCAACTCCAAGATAAACCAAAACTAATTTGAAACTTACTTAAAAGAAGTTTTTTTTATAAGATTAGTAAAATAATCTCACCAAGCTTTGCATCATTAAATCACATCTGAAGTATTGACTTAATTCTGGATATTATAATTTAAGATGAACTTAAACAAACTAGAATGAGTTCAGGGAAAGTGAACCATAATGGTGATAATTTGGAAAACATATAGATGATATATATTTTTTCTTCCAGTTTTATTGAGATATAATTAACATACAGAACTTTACAAGTTTAAAATGTACAGGACAATTATTTGACATATACATCATGAAATGATTATCACGATAAGTTTAGTGAACATCGATTGTCTCACATAAACACAAAATAAAAGAAAAATAAAATAGTATTTTTCCTTATGATGAGAACTGTTAGGATTTAAAAGTTGTCATTCAACTAGGACGATACTGTTGAGTTTAAAGAACTTTTTAATGGCTTCCCATTCTCAGTAAAACCTAAATTCTTCAACTTAGCACTGAAGATGTTTAGACAGGCACTGCCTTTTTATCCACAAGCTTTGCAAAGCAAGAATTATATCATGATTATGAGATTTACCAAAGGCATGTACCTAGTTATAAGAACTGGACCAGAATACAACTATCCTTCATACAGATTCCTAAGTGTTTTTTCTTTTTTTTTTTAAGACACATCATCAGTGGAGAGATGAAAAAATTAATTTTTAAGATTTCAGTTTAGTCCATATTCATTTTTAGGTTTGATATAGCTACTAAAAAACTACAAGTAAGACTTTTATAATGTGACAGAATTATCTTAAAATTTATTGTGAATAGCAGAAAAGTAAGAGTACCAAAGAGGTTATTGGGAAAGAAAGAGTAATAAAAAATGCCATCAGTCATTAAAGTTTATTCAAAACATCAGTAATTCAAACAGTATGATACTAGTGCAAGAATAACCAGATCAATGTAACAGACTACACAAAACAAATTCTAGAACTCATAAGGAGTATGTGGTAAAAGTGGAATAATACATTATTGAAAATTCATACATTAAAAAATATCCTGCCTGGATAATTGATTATGTTTTGGAAAACAAAAGTAAAGCAATTATCTTGTTACTCTACCAAATGAGCTGCAAGAAGATGAAAGAGATAGTTATAACATAGTTAAACCAAAGAAATAGAAATATAAAAATATATATCTATCAGTAATATTGTTGTTGCTTAGTTGCTAAGTCATGTCCAGCTCTTTTTTAGACCCCATGGACTATAGCCTACCAGGCTCTTCTGTCCATGGGATTTCCTAGGCAAAAATCCTGGCGTGAATTACCATTTCCTTCTCCAGGGGATCTTCCCAACCCAGGGTTTGAACCTGTGTCTCCTTCATTGACAGGAGGATTCTTTACACTAGCCACCAGGGGTATTAGCTACCATTTATTCGTATTCTTGCCTGGAGAATCCCATGGACAGAGGAATCTGACAGACTACAGTCCATAGGGTCACAAAGAGTTGGACACGACTGTACAACTAAGCATGTGCGATTCAGAGTTCATTGTGTCAGGTAGTATGAAAAGAATCATATATATACATAATTATATGATATAATTGTATTGTATACTATATATATACACACACACACACACACACAATTTAATTATTGGTACATCATGAAATGACTAATCAATGGCAAACCAGATTGTTCATTCAGATATGTCTGATTCCAAGCCCCAGTCTATTCTACTATTACAAGCATTTGATTTGAGGAGATCATTGTAAAGTCATTCAAATGAATAACAAGATAAATCTTACTAATTAACATGTCTTATAAGAAGAAAGATTCAGGAGCATGTGAAGTTCTATAAAATGTGATGTTTACCACTTGAATTTTTCTGTAGATGCTTCAAGTCACAAACTGAGTCTTATGTGTCATGTTGGGTGTGGGGTGGTGGTGATAGTGGTGATTCATTGTAAGTAAGGAAAAAAAGCATAAAAAAATTCAACAATTTGAAAAAATGTTGGAGGATTCATATGCAGAAAAAAGTCTAATGTTTACATGGGAGGGAAGCATTGATTCTAGTTCTAATGAACATAGGGTGGTTGAAGAATACTGAGAAATCCAAAGAACATGCATCATGGTATGAAATAGTGGTACTGAGCAGATGTGACAAAGAATCCTGAAAGAGAGCAGTACCCACAGGGAGATGGTAGTGTTGAGTACAGGTGACTCTTCTCTGGACACATGAAAAAGCATTAGTGTATATCACTGGGAGGTAGAGAAGGCTGGACAGAGAGAATGTGAAAAATGCTATTAATTGTTGACAAGGTTTATTCATGAGCATATAAAAAATACTCCTGGGAACTTTTACAAAATTTGAATATTAGACCATTTAATAAGGATCTGGAAATCCTGCATTAGCAAATCTAGAAAAAAAAAAAAGCCAACAAAAACTTGGTTAGGAAAATGTATATAGACTATCCATTCCTTGACAGTGGGTATTTTAGCGGAATACCCTGTACTACTTTCACCTTTCAACTTGAAATTTAAGGTTCCTAGTGTTTGGCTCAGCTAAGAGGACGAGTGAAAGCCTCACAGACTGCTTCCATCAGTATCTACAAACAAATCGCTGCTTATCCTACAAAGATTGCCTTTTCTGCCATGATAAAGTCTAACATCTGATCAGAAAATCTCACAGACGTTGTTGTTAATCTCTTGATAATCCCACAGCAGCTGTATTGCAGTCCCTCAGGGAAAAAAAAAAAAGTAGATTTCTAAGCAAATCAAGTTCTATTTGAGTTGAATTATGGGATGTTTAAAAAAGTGTTTTATCCCTGTTGTGCATTGTATTTTTCACATGGAAAATAATCATGGGTCAGTGAATCTGTAACCCCTTTATGCCTTAAAGACACACCTTTTTGTTTAATGGATTGGCCAATACAAAATTCTGGACTTTTCAAATGGTTGATAATCCCAGGAAATTTCAGATTGATTATGTTCCCTTTGTAGACAAATCTGTTAAGGAGTTTGATATTATATTAAAAAAATGATTGAAAAAACACCAATGCCATCGTTCTGCTGGATTTGTATTTAAGTTGAAGCTTTAACATAATTAAATAGTACTTGAATTGGAAATCTCTTCCAGTAATTGCAGAGATGGCTTGCTTCTTCATGGTTTGCAAGGCTTTTAACATTGTCTTTAAATATACCAATGCCAGCTTAAGGAACACACACACACACACACACACACACACAGAGTGTTGATCATTCCAACATGGATATGAAGATTCTATTTGTTCCGCTTTGGCTATCTTTTTGCTCCCTAAGAATTTCTACTCTCCCCAAATGATATTTAAAAATTAAACAAAGAACAGTTTCCTAGAGACGAGTACTTGTGTACGGAATAAGAATCTTGATGTTTAAGGCTTTGGGGAGGAGTTTGTAAAAATAGCACCAAAACAGTTTTCAAATCCCTTTATGCCAATCCTCACACAGCCCTTAATCCTGGCATCATTTTAATGCCTGTTACTAGCTCTTAAAGCAGTTGTGAAAAAGAGGATATGGGGTAGGAGTAGCTGGACAAATTTAGGACTAGATTCTCTCAGCCTAACTCACGGGAAAATTATCAGTTTAAAATGAAAAAAGTACCTGTGGGACTGTTTGGGTTTGTTTATTGCTTTGTGTGTGTGCCTGCTCAGTTGCTCAGCCATATCCAACTCTTTGCAACCCCATGGACTGTAGCCCACCAGGATTCTCTGTCCATGGGATTTCCTAGACAAGAATACTGGAGTCAGTTGCCATTTCCTCCTACACGGGATATTCCTGACTCAGGGATTGAACCTGCATTTCCAGCATTGACAGGAGGATTCTTTAACACTGAGCCACTTGGGAAGTTGTGTTATTTCCTAATCCACAAAAGGGCTAAAATCATACTGGCCATATACCTGTTGATATTGTGAGGAATAAATGAGATGAAGGGTGTTGAAATACTTCAAAATTTATAAAACCTAAAGAAAAGTGTTGTTCTTATGAAAGAAACAAAAGAGGACAAAGAGTCAAAGGTCTTGACATTTTCGTCATTACTTTTCAGTTCAATAAAGCGTAAAGAGAGCAAATAAGAGCCTGCTTAAATTTTATAAATGAAATTATGAAATTGGTTTAGTATCAATGAGTACACACTCACACAGAGTATTTATTTTGTTGTTTAGTCACTAAGGGCTTCCCTGATAGTTCAGTTGGTGAAGAATATGCCTGTAATGCAAGAGACCCTGGTTTGATTCCTGAGTTGGGAAGATCCACTGGAAAAGAGATAGGCTACCCACTCCAGTATTCTTGGGCTTCCCTTCTGGCTCAGCTGGTGAAGAATTTGCCTGCAATGTGGGAGACCTGGGTTAAATCCTTGGGTTGGGAAGATCCCCTGGAGAAAGGAAAAGGATTCTGGCCTGGAGAATTCCATGGACTAAATAGTCCATGGGATTGCAAGAGTCGGACGCGACTGACCGTCATTGAGTCATTTATTTGCTAAGTCATGTCTGATTCTTTTGCAACCCCATGAACTGTAACCCGCCAGGCTCCTCTGTCCATGAGATTCTCCAGGCAAGAATGCTAGAATGGGTTGCCATTTCCTTCTCCAGGGGATCTTCCCAACCCAGGGATCCAACCTGTGTCTCCCGCATTGGCAGGCAGATGCTATACCACTGAGCCACCAGGGAAGCCCATTATTTTTACCAAATATGTTGGTCCTTGTATGTTAAGTAGTAACCTTTGGATGCAGCTGGCTTTACGGTGTATAGAGAATAAAGGACATCACTCATGGAAGTGCTTTTGTTATACTTGACATTATAGTCAAGCCTTTCTGTATTTTTCTAGTTTTAACATCTGATTACTGATTCTTTTTAAAATACCCTGTAGTGAATGAGCTGTTTCCAGAAGTCTTTAGATTTTTCTTTATATCTTTAAAGCTTCATGTTTTGAAAAACTTCCACACACATAGATAATCCACACAATCATCCCCAGATAGAGGAAAATCTTTTTCGTTATGGTTCATATTTTCTCTTTGATATTTTATTCTTTTGATATTTCCAGTGTAGTTTCATTGGCATTGTTTAAACAGTATAGCTGTTTTTCTTGAAGTATATACACATGGCTCAGCTTGAAATTCCAGACAGCAGTATAAATGATGGCCAAAGTATAGACTCTGAAGATAAATAGATTTAGATTTCTTATCCTAACTCTACTATGTTTTAACTGTGTGAACTTAAGCAAGTTATAGAACTTAAGCAAGTTATAGAACTTCTCTGAACTTCACTTTGAGTAGTAATAATATCCATATTGGAATTCCCTGGTGGCTCGAATGGTAAAGAGTCTGCCTGCAAAGCAAGAGACCCAGGTTCGATCTCTGGATCCGGAAGATCCCCTGGAGANAATTGACTCTAAGGAAATGGCAGAAAAAATTTTTTTACATTAAAGAGAATAACCATTTTTGCTTTTTGGTTTTTGTTTTTTTTTTTTTGAGGACTTCTCTCCTAAATGAGGCCTAAAGTTAGCGTAGTCGGCCACTTTGCTGATTTGACTCAATAATTTTGTCTTCACAGCTTTCCATGTTACTCCAGGCAGTCAGCTCTCTGAAACTCAGCTTTGTCTCCTGAAGGAAAGGCTTCAAAAGTGAGTAAAACGCTTCTGTAAATAGTGTCATTTGTTCACCAAGAGTCATTGTGTGCCTACTGGGCCCCAGATGCTGTGGTGGGGTTGCGCAAAGGCCCACGTTGTTCTGAGGTTTTCCTGTCATTCTGCAGATGGGGTTTGAAAGGTCAGCTATTTACTTATCTCCAGGGCCTCCCACCATCTGGGGTGTGCCAGGAGAAATGCAAGCAGAAAGGAAGGCTCCACAACAAAGAAGGCAATTCTGCCATTTGTGACACCATGGGTGGACCCTGAGGGCATTACACTAAGTGTGAAATAAGTCAGAGAAAGACAGACACTGTATGATCGTCCTTAATATGTGGAATCTAAAAAAGCCAGACTCATAGAAACAGAGTAGAATGGTGGTTGCTAGAGCTGGGAGTGGAGGGGAATAGGAAGATACTGGCCAAAAAATATAAACTTCCAATTATGAGATGAGTAAGTTCTGAAGACCTTCACACAGTATAATGATTACTGATAACAATATCTTTGTTTTATACACTTGAAAGTTGCCAAGAGAGTAGATCTTAAATGTTCTCACCAAACACAAAAGGTAATTATGTGAAATGATGGAGGTGTTAACTAACCTCACTGTGGTAGTGATTTCACAATATATATGTGTACCAAATGATCACATTGTATGCCTTACACTCACATGTTACATATCAATTGTATCTCCCTAAAGCTAGAAAAAAACTTTTAAAGGATAAGAAGTGAATTCAAAACCTTGCCTGGTCCTGCAGGCAGCTAGGATCTGCCAGATGGGAGCTTTACCTGTTGCAGGGCTTGCTCAACTCAAAAGACCCTGGGCCAGAAAATATCAGAAAGATCCCACATGTCCTCATTAAAACCCTCCAGGTCTGATAGGCAGAGTCTTTGTTGAGAGATGTCATGGGGGAGAAATTAGTGTTAAATATAAAGAGAAATATCTTTAAATTGTACTATTTCTGCCAGAATGACATCAATTGTGACAATGACATGATGATACTGTTGTTGTTGTTTATAAGTCGTGTCTGATTCTTTTGTGACTCCTCCCGCCATAGACCCCCCTAGGCTCCTCTGTGTATGGAATTCTCCAGGCAAGAATACCTGAATGGGTTGCCATTTCCTTCTCCAGGGGATATTCCCTACCCAGGTATCAAACCCACGTCTCTTGCGTCTCCGGTATCAGCAGGCGGATTCTTTGCCGCTGAGCCACCTGGGAAGCCCATGATGACGCTGCTGCTGCTGCTGCTGCTAAGTCGCTTTAGTCGTGTCCGACTCTGAGCGACCCCATAGACGGCAGCCCACCAGGCTCCCCCGTCCCTGGGATTCTCCAGGCAAGAACACTGGAGTGGGTTGCCATTTCCTTCTCTAGTGCATGAAAGTGAAAAGTGAAAGTGAAGTCACTGAGTCATGTCCAACTCTCAGCCACCCCATGGACTGCAGCCTACCAGGCTTCTCCGTCCATGGGAGTTTCCAGGCAAGAGTACTGGAGTGGGGTGTCATTGCCTTCTCCCATGATGACGCTAATAGTAAGTAAAGAGACAAAGGCAGCTACAGAGAGCAGTGTGCAGACCACCTCCACCACTTACACTGCAAACTCTTTGGGCTTCAGAGCCTTTTTCTGCAAAATGGAGACAATACTGCTCCTGTTGCTGGGTTTCTTTGAGAATTAGAAATAATATATGTAGCATGCCGTGCAGGATACAATCCCTGACAAATACTAGACATTCAATTGTGAGAAATGTAAAGTACATATAATCCTTCACTAGTTCGTAAATACTTTTAAAGTTACCTACTTTGTATGGCCAGATTTTTTTTTTTTTTTAATGAGAGATGGCACAGTCAGGAGATAGCCCGAAAGGGAGAAGGAGCCCAAAACAAGGGTCTGTTGGAAGAAATGAGGGAGCGCCCCCTTCAGGCAGTTTGGTGTATATTTGTCGGATGTTCAGTCGCTCAGTTGTGCAGGACTCTTGGACCCCACCGACTTATGGCACCCCAGGCTTCCCTGTCCTTGACGACCTCCTGGAGTTTGCTCAAACTCATGTCCATTGAGTCAGTGATGCCATTTAACCACCTCATCCTCTGTTGTCCCCTTCTCTTGCCCTCAATCTTGCCCAGCATCAGGGTCTTTTCTAGTGAGTTGGCTCTTCACATCAGATGGCCAAAGTATTGGAGCTTCAGCTTCAACATCAGTCTTTCCAATGAATAGTCAGGGTTGATTTCCTTTAGGATTGACTGGTTTGATCTCCTTGTAGTCCAAGGGACTCTCAAAGTCTTCTCCAGCACCACACTTCAAAAGCATCAATTCTTCAGCATTTAGCTTTTATGGTCCAACTCTTATATCCATACATGACTACTGGAAAAGCCATAGCTTTGACTATATGGACCTTTGCTGGCAAAATAATGTCTCTGATTTTTAATATGCTGTCTATGTTGGTCATGGCTTTTCTTCCAAGGAGAAGAAAATTATTTTCTTTTAATTTCATGGCTGCAGTCACCATCTGCAGTGATTTTGGAGCCCAAGAAAATAGTCTTTCACTGTTTCCATTGTTTCCCCCTTTATTTGCCATGAAGTGCTGGGACCAGATGCCATGATCTTAGTTTTCTGAATGTTGAGTTTTAAGCCAGATTTTTCACTCTCCTCTTTATCCTTGTCGGATGTCGGGGCAGTTTAAACACTCCACAAAGAGCCAGATGAAAAGCCAGCATACTTCTCTACTTGGTTTGCTTTTCTTTAAAAACAGTATTATTCAACCAACTTTCCAAAACAGTGCTAAAATCACTCTTCAGTTCAGTTCAGTCACTCAGTCGTGTCCGACTCTTTGCAACCCCATGAATCGCAGCAAGCCAGGCCTCCCTGTCCATCACCAACTCCCAGAGTTCACTCAAACTCACGTCCATCGAGTCGGTGATGCCATCCAGCCATCTCATCCTCTGTCGTCCCCTTCTCCTCCTGCCCCTCATCCTTCCAGCATCAGAGTCTTTTCCAATGAGTCACTCTATGTGACATGAAAATATCTATTTATTATATTTAATTAGATGATCCATGATTTAGAGGAATTATTTTTTTAATGCCAACACCATGATCTGAATAGGTAGCTTTCTCATTAACCTTGGATATTAACTAGTGCCTTTTTTTCACCTTGAATCCTTTTTGACGCATAGAACCCAGTTTGTCATCTCTCAAGGCCACAAACATCATTTCTACTTCACAAGTCCATAACAAGCATTTACTGATCATTAATTCTATAAACAAAAACATTATACTAAAAGTTCAAGAGAACACAAGAAAAGTATAAAACATGGACTTGTGCCCTCAAGGATTTTCTAATCTAGTTGTGAAGATCAAATTACACACATGAGATGGTTAAGTCATAAGCAAGAAAATAATTGTGAGCTTATCTACACTAGGGCTCATATTTCATTTCTACCTGCCCCATTCATTTAGGACAGTTATCTGGAACATAATGTGGGTGCTCAATGGATGTTTAGTGAATTAAACTGAATAGCATATGATAGAGAGAATAAATGCTGAATTACTATAGAAGAAAACCTCCTTTTCTAATTTTTCTCTTTCATACTTGCCACCTTCTTATGCAATATCATTTATTTTATTATTAATTTCATCCCTGTAAATGTGAGCTTTCTGAGGCAGAGGTTTCATCTATGTTACTCACTGCATATCCATCAAGCATAGGCCTGTGTCTGGAACAACATGGTCACCCAAAAAATATTTGTTGAGTGAGTGAACGTTTTGCCATAATTTATCAAAGAGGTGTGCATAGGTAAGACTGAGGTTCCTGGAGTCTTGTGGAATTTCAGGTTCAGGGTTAATGACCACAGGATAAAGTATTTACAAAAAATGTGCCAGTGTGTGTGTTGCAACTTTCTATATAATGATGGCAACTGGAAACCATTTAAGAGAGAGGAATGGCTGAGTCAATTATGGTACATCTCTATAATGGATATCCTAAATCCATTAAAACAGCAACAGAAATCTATATTCTTTCAGACAGATGTTTATGATACATTGATATTAGAAGTATAAAATAAAATTACAAAATATAGTCCTGTTTTTAAAACAACTGCTGGGAACTAGAGGTATATGAACAGCAAAGAATTTGGAAGGGTTTACCCAGAATGTTATTACAAATTGGCAGGAGTAAGCATGAGGTTTTCATTTGCTTGTTTAAACATTGCCTAATGTCTGATTTTAAAACAACAATAGTAATATTATGCATTGGAAGGAATGATGCTGACACTGAAACTCCAACACTTTGGCCACCTGATGTGGAGAGCCAACTAATTGGAAAAGACCCTGATGCTGGGAAAGATTGAAGGCAAAAGGAGAAGAGAGTGACAGAGGATGAGATGGTTAAATAGCATCACTGACTCAGTGGACGTGAATTTGAACAAACTCTGGGAGATAGTGAAGGACAGGGAAGCCTGGTGGGCTGCAGTCCATGGTGTCACAGAGTCAGACTCAACTTAGTGACTGAATAACGATGCTGAGATTTCCCTGGTGGTCCAGGGGTTAAGACAGTGCTTCCACTATGGAATGCCAACACTTGATCCTAGGTAGGGGAAGTAGGATCCCTCATGTGTATTGGCTGCATGACACAGCCAATATATACAGCCGTAATTTATCAAGTGCATATATATATATATATGAGTTTCCCAGGTGGCTCAGTGGTGAAGAATCTGCCTACCAGTGCAGGAGACACAGGAGATATGGGTTTGGTCCCTGGGTTAGGAAGTTCCCCTGGAGGAGAATATGGCAACCCACTCCAGTATTCTTGCCTAGAAAATGCTACAGACAGAGGAGCCTAGCAGACTACAGTCCGTAGGGGCACAAAGAGTTGGACGTGACTTAGCAACTAAACACATATGCATTATTATTTTTGTGCATTATTTTAAAATCATAAGAAAAAGGTTTTTTCATTTTGAAAAAGAAGGCTGAGAATTCCACCCTGCAACAATCCCAGGAGTGTAGGTAGGGATGTTCTGCCTGGGTCCCAACATGATCCCATGCTCTTCACCTTCCCACAGCCTTCTACTCTGTACCTTCCAGTGGCTCCTGTGTGATATAAATTGTAGTGGACTGTAACTGATTTAGGCAGTCTGGGATTAACTTGAGGAGGTATTGATTTCAGATGGTGGTCAAATTTAACAGCTAGTGGTCATTACAGAGGTTTCTCTCTCCATCTTTCTTCTTGACAGTCTGCCCTGGATTGCCAACTGAATTTTCATCCAAGAAATCCCAGAGAACTGCTGTCTGTGGTCCTGACAATAAGATTCTGTGCCACGATAAAAGAACTGGTCCTGAATTCTACCACAAAAGAATCAAATAGGGCCATCAATGGGTTGGTAATAAGAGAGCTAGATAGAAGCTTTGGCGGGATGACTGTGGCTTAGAACTCATTGTGTTCGGGAGCTGGGGAAACTAAAGCACATTCCCCTTACCAAAGGCCCCCAGGGCTCTGCTGGTGACACAAAGTGTCCTCCAGGCTTTGTGGAAGAGTTCCAAATGACCCCTTTATCCTGCTGGTTCTGGTTTAACTACCTGTAACTGGAGGGCAAATCAGGTGTTTTCTTTTAGAGATATAGGATCTGCTGGTCCAGAGATCTGGGCTGGTGCAAGGAAGCAGGAGGTCACAACAGTGGACTTTCCACCACTAGATTGACTTGAGACAAAGTCTTAAATTCTCTAAACTCAGTTCTCTCATCTATAAAATTGTGTTATTAATATGTTCTCCACACAGTTTTAAATAATCCATGAAATTACAAATTGCCTAACCAGTGTGCGGCACATAGCAGGGTGCGTGCGTGCATGCAAAGTCACTTCAGTCGTGTCTGACTCTTGGCGACCCTATGGACTGTAGCACGCCAGGCCCCTCTGTCCTTGGGATTCTCCAGGCAAGAATACTGGAGTGGGTTGTTATGCCCTTCCATAGGGGATCTTCCCAGCCCAGGGGTGGGACCAGCGTCCCCTATGTCTCCTGCATTGGCAGGTGAGGTCTTTCCCACTAGTGCCCCCTGGGAGGCCCCATAATAGGATTCAGTAAGTGTTTATTTTTTAATCCATGTCTACAGGTGTCTCCATCTAATTGGAGGTTCCTAACAGGTAAATGAAAACTATTACTCTACTCACAATACTTCTGACACCTAATGAGTATTTTCCACACCAAGAAAGTCTCCAGTTCTCTGCAGATACCAACTGGGCTCCCAGCAATTTAATGCAGTTCTGATACTAACTACCCGGAGTTAGTGCAGAGCCCACAGGCTAAGGGCTCATTCCCACAAGACTGTCTCCATGTCAGATGGCAATGCAAATAGTGGGTCCCAGGTTACCCACACTTCTGTCCAACTTGGCTACAAATCAGGGGTTCCCACTACCCCTTCCTTGGACTTGATAATTTGCTATAACGACTCACAGAACCCAAGGAAATACTTTCCAAAGACAAAAGCCAAACATACCTTTCTTCTTATATTACAGTGTGCCTTACTTAAGACAATAAAGATATCCTCATTTTTTACAGCCTAAGTATTTAGGCTTGATTTATTTAATCAAGCATTTGATTTATTTAATAGCTATTAAAGAGAGGGAGTAAGGGGATTTCCCTGGTGGTCCAGTGGCAAAGATTCTGCACTCCCAGTGCAGGTGCTGCTGCTGCTGCTGCTGCTGCTGCTAAGTTGCTTCAGTCGTGTCCAACTCTGTGTGACCCCAGAGACGGCAGCCCACCAGGCTCCCCTGTCCCTGGGATTCTCCAGGCAAGAATACTGGAGTGGGTTGCCATTTCCTTCTCCAATGCGTGAAAATGAAGTCGCTCAGTCGTGTCTGACTCGTAGCAACCCCATGGACTGCAGCCCACCAGGCTCCTCCATCCATGGGATTTTCCAGACAGGAGTACTGGAGTGGGGTGCCATCGCCTTCTCCGCCCAGTGCAGGTGAGCTAGGTTCAATTCCTGGTTGGGGAGCTAGATCCCACATGCCACAAGTAAGGCCTGGAGCATGCGTGCGTGTAGCATAGCCGCTCAGTGGTATCCGACTCTTTACGACACCATGGATTATCGCCTGCCAGGCTCCTCTGTCCATGGGATTTTCCAGGCAAGAAAACTGGAATGGGCCCCCATTTTCTACTCCAGGGTATCTTCCTGACCTAGGGATCAAGGCTACATCTCCTTTGTCTCCTGCATTGATAGGCGGATTCTTTACCACTGTGCCACCTGGGAAGCCCCCAAACCTGGCACAAACAAATTAATAAATTTTTAAAAAGGAAGGGACTAGGGACAATGTGTGGGGATCCCACTAAGTGCCAGATACTCTTCCAGATGTCATGCTTATATCATGTTCTAAAATTCAATCATTTTTCAATATATTTTATTTTATGTATTTATTTATTTGACTGCATCGGGTCTTAGTTGTGACATCCAGGATCTTCCTCTAGTTGTGGCATGCCGGCTTGCCCTGCAGCATGTGGGATCTTAGTTCCCCGACTGGGTATCGAACCTGTGTTCCCTGCATTGCAAGGTGGATTCTTAACCACTGGACCACCAAAGAAGTCCATCAAATTCAATATTACTGGTGAAAACCCCTATACAGATTGTCACAGAGACTAAGTGACTTGCCCAAGATCAGGCAAGTGGCAGAGTTGCTATGTGAATGCAAGTCTATCTGCTCCCATAAGCCCATTTTTATAAATTATATTTAGGTTGTTTTAAGTGAGAAAAATAGTTTTTTATTTTATGTATTTATTTATTTGACTGCATCGGGTCTTAGTTGTGACATCCAGGATCTTCTTCTAGTTGTGGCATGCCGGCTTGCCCTGCAGCATGTGGGATCTTAGTTCCCCGACTGGGTATCGAACCTGTGTTCCCTGCATTGCAAGGTGGATTCTTAACCACTGGACCACCAAAGAAGTCCATCAAATTCAATATTACTGGTGAAAACCCCTATACAGATTGTCACAGAGACTAAGTGACTTGCCCAAGATCAGGCAAGTGGCAGAGTTGCTATGTGAATGCAAGTCTATCTGCTCCCATAAGCCCATTTTTATAAATTATATTTAGGTTGTTTTAAGTGAGAAAAAATAGTGTGAGATCCTGTTATCCACTTTCAGAGTGGGAGATGGTCATCCCTCAAACTAGGTATCGTCAAATTTTAATTCTACTTTAGTCATTAAGCCCCCATTCCCCACTTATTCAGCTGGAGACTGAGTTTGGATATCTAATGCATGACAATGATAACAATAATGCACATTTTTGACAACTTATATCTATTATGCTAAATGCACTGTATGGATTCTCATTTCATCTTTCACAACAAGTCCATGAAGTAGGCATTAGCCTCACCAGTTTATAGATGAGAAAACTGATAAACAGTGAGGATAAGTCATATGCCCACACAGCAGAGCCTAATTTGAATGACTCACCGCATCTCATGGAAAGACACTTGAGCAGCCTGGCAGCGAAGCATTAGGCCCTGAGTAGGATTCCAGGCAGGAGACTGGTGCCACGCTAACTTTCATCTCATAGAATTAAGTGGCACCTGCTTTACAAGGTTCAAGGAAGCCCCATAGGTGACCTGTTGCCCTGTTCCCAGAGGTCTGTTCTCAATTATCATTCTCAAGGGCCAGAAGACAGCTGGAAAAGCCTCTAACCCCTGACTTGGCCTTGGAGGCCTGGCGTGCTGCGATTCATGGGGTCGCAAAGAGTCGGACACGACTGCGCGACTGAACTGACTAACTGAACTGACTTTCAAAGAGAAATTGAAAGATATTGCTGCAATTTATGTCTAAGACTGTCTTGCCTGTTTTTCTCTACGAGTATTATAGTGTCCAGTCTTACATTTAGGTCTTTTATCCACTTTGAGTTTATTCTTTTGTATAGTGAAAATTTTGTAATTTCATTATTTTACATGTACCTCTCTGTTTTTTTCAGTACCACTTATTGAAGAGAATGTCCTTTCTCTGTTGAATATCTTTGCCTCTTTTATGTAGATTACTTGACAAAGAGCTGAGAAAATAAGGGAAACAAAAGGCAAAGGAGAAGAGGAAAGATATACCCATCTGAATGCAGAGTTACAAAGAATAGCAATGAGAGATATGAAAACCTTCTTAAGTGAACAATACAAAGAAATATAAGAAAAAATAGAATAGGAAAGACTAGAGATCTCTTCAAGAAAATTAGAGATATCAAGGAAATATTTCATGCAAAGATGGGCTCTAAAAAGGACAGAAATGGTATGGAACTAACAGAAGCAGAAGATATTAAGAAGTAGTGATACCCAGAAGAACTATACAAAAAGATGTTAATGACCTGGACAACCACGATGGTGTCATCACTCACCTAGAGTCAGACATCCTGCAATGTGAAGTCAAGTAGGCCTTAGAAAGCATCACTATAAACAAATCTAGTGGAGGTGATGAAATTCTAGTTGAGTTATTTCAAATCCTAAAACATGATGCTGAGAGAGTGTTGCACTCAATATGCCAGCAAACTTGGAAAACTCAGCGGTGGCCACAGGACTGTAAAAGGTCAGCTTTCATTCCAATCCCAAAGAAAGACAATGCCAAAGAACGTCCACAGTACAGCACAATTATACTCACTTCACATGCTAGCAAGGTAATGCTTTAAATCCTTCAACCTAGGCTTCAGCAGTATGTGAACTGAAAACTTCCAGATGTTCAAGCTGGATTAGAAAAGGCAGAGGAACCAGAAATCAAATTGTCAACATCCGTTGGACCATAGCAAAAGGAAGGGGATTCCAGAAAATCATCTACTTCTGCTTCATTGATTACAAAAAAGCCTTTGACTGTGTGAATCACAACAAACTGTGGAAGACTCTTAAAGAGACAGGAATACCAGACCCTATTACCTGCCTCCTGAGAAACTTGTATGCAGGTCAAGAATCAACAGTTAGAACTGGACATGGAACAACAGACTGGTTCCAAATTGGGAAAGGAATACTACAAGGATGTATATTTTCACCCTGCTTTTTTAAACTTTTATGCAGAGTACATTATATGAAATGCTGTACTGGATGAATCACAAGCTGGAATCAAGATTACTTGGAAAAGTATCAATAGCCTCAGATATGCAGATCAATTCAGTTCAGTTCGGTTGCTCAGTCATGTCTGACACTTTGCGACCCCATGAACTGCAGAACGCCAGGCCTCCCTGTCCATCACCAACTCCCAAAGTCCACCCAAACCCATATCCATGTTGGTGATGCCATCCAACCACCACATCCTCCATCATCCTCTTCTCCTCCTGCCCTCAATCTTTTCCAGCATCAGGGTCTTTTCAAATGAGTCCGTTCTCTGCATGAGATGGCCAAAGTATTGCAGTTTCAGCCTCAACATCAGTCCCTTTAAGGAACACCCAGGACTAATCCCCTTTAAGATAGACTGATTGGATCTCCTTGCAGTCCAAGGGACCCTCAAGAGTCTTCTCCAACACCACAGTTCAATGATGATACCTCTCTAAAGGGAGAAAGCAAAGAGGAACTAGAGTCTCTTGATGATGGTGGAAACGGAGAGTGAGAAATCTGCTTTAAAACTCACCATTCCAAAAACTCAGATCATGGCATCCAGTCCCTTCACTTCATGGCAAATAGATGGAGAAACAATAGAAACAGTGATCAGATTTATTTTCTTGAGCTCAAAAATCACTGTGGTTGATGACTGCAGCCATGAAGTTAAAAGGCATTTGTTCCTTGAAGAAAAACTGACAAACCTAGATAGTGTATTAAAAAGCAGAGACATTGCCAACAAAAGATCCATATAGTCCAAGCTATGGTTCTTCCAACAGTCATGTATAGATGTGAGAGTTAGACTATAAAGAAGGCTGAGAGCTGAAGAATTGATACTTTCAAACTATTGTGCGAGTGAAGACTCTTTTTATTATTATTATTATTATTATTTTAACTGAAGGATAATTACTTTACAGAATTGTGCTGTTTTCTGTCAAACATGAGCAAGAATCAGCCATATGTTCTCCAAAGACCCTCCTTCCTGAACATCCTTCCCATCTCCCTCCCTATCTCACCCTACTAGATTCTTACAGAGCCCCTGTTTGACTTCCATGAATCATACAGTAAATTCCCATTGGCTATCTATTTTATAGATGGTCTTATAAGTTTCCATGTTACTCTCTCCATGCATCACACCCTCTCACTCCTCCCCTCCCCTCATGTCCATAAGTCTGTTCTCTATGTCTGTTCTCCATTGCTGCTATACAAATAAATTCATCAGTACCTTCCTTCTAGATTCCATATATATATATATATATGTGTGTGTGTGTGTGTGTGTGTGTGTGTATGTGTATATATATATATATATATATATATATATTAGTATACAATATTTATATTTCTCTTTCTGACTTACTTCAGTTCACTTGAGCCGCTCAGTCATGTCTGACCCTTTGTGACCCCATGAACCACAGCACGCCAGGCCTCCATGTCCATCACCAACTCCCAGAGACCACCCAAACCTATGTCCATTGAGTCGGTGATGCCATGCAACCATTTGATCCTCTGTCGTCCTCTTCTCCTCCTGCCCTCAAACTTTCCCAGCATAAGAGTCTTTTCAAATGAGTCAGCTCTTCACATCAGGTGGCCAAAGTATTGGAGTTTCAGCTTCAACATCAGTCCTTCCAATGAACACCCAGGACTGATCTCCTTTAGGATGGACTAAGTGAACCTCCTTGCAGTCCATCCATGTCCATCACCAACTCCCAGAGACCACCCAAACCTATGTCCATTGAGTCGGTGATGCCATGCAACCATTTGATCCTCTGTCGTCCTCTTCTCCTCCTGCCCTCAAACTTTCCCAGCATAAGAGTCTTTTCAAATGAGTCAGCTCTTCACATCAGGTGGCCAAAGTATTGGAGTTTCAGCTTCAACATCAGTCCTTCCAATGAACACCCAGGACTGATCTCCTTTAGGATGGACTAAGTGAACCTCCTTGCAGTCCAAGAGACTCTCAAGAATCTTCTCCAACACCACAGTTCAAAAGCATCAATTCTTCTGAACTCAGCTTTCTTCATAGTCCAACACTCACATCCATACATGACCACTGGAAGAATGATAGCCTTGACTAGATGGACTTTTTTTTGGCAAAGTAATGACTCTGCTTTTTAATATGCTGTATAGGTTGCTCATAATTTTCCATCCAAGGAGTAAACATCTTTTAATTTCAAGGCTGCAGTCACTATCTTCAGTGATTTTGGACCCCAGAAAAATAAAGTCAGCTACTGTTTCCACAGTTTCCCCATTTATTTTCCATGAAGAATGGGACTGGATGTCATGATCTTAGTTTTCTGAATGTTGAGCTTTAAGCCAACTTTTTTCACTCTCCTTTTTCACTTTCATTAAGAGGCTTTTTAGTTCTTCTTCACTTTCTGCCATAAGGGT
>SJXQ01000754.1:219034-299336 GCA_006408695.1 Aepyceros melampus | reverse complement strand
TATATATATATATATACATATACATATATATATGTGTGTGTGTGTGTGTTTCTCTGTCCCTGGTTTCTGACACATTGCTCCAAAACCCTTGTAATCATCTGAGTAATAGGTATGCTAGAAGCTAGAATTATTGTTATTCAGTCACTAAGTCATGTCGGACTCTTTGTGATCCCATGGACTGTAGCTTGCCAGGCTTCCTTGTCCTTCACTATCTCCCAGTTTGTTCAAACTCATGTCCACTGAATTGATGATGCCATCCAACTGTCTCATCCTCTGTCGTCCCCTTCTCCTCCTGCCCTCAATCCTTTCCACAATCAGGGTCTTTTCCAATGAGTTGACTCTTTGTATTAGATGGCCAAAATATTGGAGCTTCAGCTTCAGCATCAGTGTCTCTAATGAATATTCAGGATTGATCTCCTCTAGGATTGACTGGTTTGATCTCCTTGCAGTCCAAGAGACTCTTAAGAGTTTTCTCCAGCACCACAATTTGAGGGCCTAGACTTTTCTAATATTTTATATTTTAGTCCACATTCTGACACATACCTCCTAAATCCCTTGGGATTTCCTAGGTGATAGGAATATTCCTATTCTAATAATATGACTCTTGGTGGATTCTTAAATGGGGTCTGGTCACCAGAAAGATCAAGCCATGTTTAAATCTTGAAACTTTCAGCCCAAACTCCCATCTTCATGGGAGAGGAGAGGGGCTGGCTGCTGCTGCTGCTAAGTCACTTCAGTCATGTCCGACTCTGTGCAACCCCATAGACGGCAGCCCACCAGGCTCCCCCGTCCCTGGGATTCTCCAAGTAAGAACACTGGAGTGGGTTGCCATTTCCTTCTTCAATTCATGAAAGTGAAAAGTGAAAGTGAAGTCGCTCAGTCGTGTCTGACTCTTAGCGACCCCATGGACTGCGGCCTCCCAGGCTCCTCCATCCATGAGACTTTCCAGGCAAGAGTACTGGAGTAGGGTGCCATTGCCTTCTCCGAGAGGGGCTGGAGATTGAGTTAATTACTGATCATACTGTGTGATGAAACCTCAATAAAAATCCCTAAAGTATAAGGTTTGGAGCATTTCTGGGGTTGATGAATATGCCTATGAGCTGGGAGGGTGGCACATCCCAATTTATGGGATTAGGATCTCCTGCACTCACCTTGTGTATCTCTTTGTTCATCTGTATCCTTTATTATATTATATCCTTTATACTCTATAATGGGCTTCCCTGCTAGCTCAGAAGGTAAAGAATCCACCTCCAATGCCGGAGACCTGAGTTTGATCCCTGCATCAGGAAGATCCCATGGAGGAGGGCATGGCAATCCACCTCAGTATTCTTGCCTGGAGAATCCCATGGACAGAGGAGCCTGGTAGGCTACAGTCCATGGGGTTGCAAAGAGTCAAACATGGCTGAGCAACTCAGCACAGCATGCATACTCTATAATAAACTGGTACATGTAGGTGTCTCCCTAAGTTCTGTGAACCATTATAGCAAATTGTTGAACCTGAGGAGGGAGTCATAGGAATCTCCAGTTTGTAGCCCATTTAGATGGAAGTTCAGGTAATCTGGGGATTACTTGTGACTGGCATCTGAAGCAGGGGCAGTCTTGTGGAACTTAGACCTTAATTTGTGGCATCTGATGCTAACTCCAGGTACACAGAGTCAGAATTGAATTGAATTTTAGAACGTGAAACTTCTCTTGGAGAACTGGTAGGTATGGGGGAAACCCATACATTGTGTGACCAGTGTTCAGTCTGTAGAGAAAACAGAGACCCAGGTTCAATTCCTGGTTTCAAAGATCCCCTGGAGTGCTCGCTTCGGCAGCACATATACTAAAATTGGAGCGATACAGAGAAGATTAGCATGGCCCCTGCGCAAGGATGACACGCAAATTCGTGAAGCGTTCCATATTTTTAAATGAATACAGTATTGTAAAGCAAAACAAACTAAAAAATAAAAATTAATAAAAAAAAATCCCCTGGAAAAGGGAATGGTAACCCCCTCCAGTATTCTTGCCTGGTGAATTCCATGGACAGAGGAGCCCAGAAGGCTCAGTCCATGGGGTCGCAAAGTTGGACACAACTGGACAACTAACACTTCCACACATTCGTTGATGTATTTGGTTTTAAGTGTACAGTTTTATGCCATTAAATTTAACAATTTGAATGAAATGAATGAGTTCTTGAAAAGCACAATTTCCTAAAATTAACGCAAAGACAAGTAGAATCTTCCCATATCTATGGTGTAATTTCTTTCAAATATTTTTGGAAGAAATAATACTAATTTTATACAAACTCTTCCAGGAAAAAGAAGAAAAATAGTGAATAACTCCCAACTCGTTTTATAAAGCCAGCATTATTTTCATCAAGTGATACCAACATCTGAGAATGACATTTCTTTTTTTTTAAATTTTTTAAGCACCGAAAATATTTTGTATTGGGGTATAGCCAGTTAACAATGTTGTGGTAATTTCAGGTGAACAATGAAGACATATACATGTACATACATACACAGCCATGCATATACATGTAACCATCTGAGAATGATATTTCAAGAAATTAACATCACAGACCAATCTTACATATAAGCACAGACACAAAACGCCCAAACAAAATTTAATGAATTAAATCCATCAATATACAGAAAAAGATAGTACATAATGGCTATATGCCAGGAATGTAAGTATGGTTTAACATTCAAAAATCAATCAAAATTTACTATATTAATAGAATGGAAGAGAAAAACATTATAAAAACATTATAGTCATCTCAATAGATGTAGGAAAAAATTTGACAAAATTCAACATCCATTCTTGATTAAAAAAACAAATTTCAGCAAATTGGGAATAAAAGAAAGTGTTCTATAGCATACATTATACTTGATAGCAAAATATTACTTGCTACCCCTTGAGTTCAGCAAAAAAGATAAAAATGTCCACTTTCATCATTACCATACAATATTATGGTGGAGGGCCAAACCAGTACAGTGAGCATAGCATAAAAGAGGTATAAAGATTGGAAAAGAAGAAATAAAACTGGCATTATTTACAGAGTATATAATTATACAAGTAAATATTCAAAAGAATCAATTAAAAAACTATTAAAATTAATAAAAAATTTAACAATATCTCTATGCAAGGTCATCATCAGCAATCACTTGTATATACTAGCAAAAAATTAGAAATTTTAAGAAGTTTTAAATGTCATTGTATAGTAGCATAAAAAAACAAAGTGTTTAGGAATAAATCTTATATAAGACCTCTATGCCAAAATCTGCAAAATATTACTGAAAGAAATTTTTAAGTCCTCAGTGAATGGACGGATGAATATCCCAAGTTAATGGGTTAAAAGACTGAATTGTTAAGATGTCAGTTTTCCCCAAATTGATCCACAGATAAAATGCAACTCCAATCAAAACTCCAGTAGGCTTTTTAAAAAGTAGAAATTACCAAAACTTAAAAATTTACGTAGATGCGCACATAATATAGACTAGGTAACAATTCTGAAAACAAAAGGAACAAATCCGGGAGACTTGTATTACCTGATTTGGGGACTCGCTATAAAATTACAGCAATCAATTCAGTGTGTTATTGGCATAAGGGCAGACAAATAGGTCAATGAAACATATTTGAGCCCCTAAATAGACCCACACATATGTGGCCAATTGATTTTTGACAAAAGCTCCAAGATAATTCAATGGGGGAATTCCAACAAATTGTGTGGAGACAAAATGATATTTATATGAGGGAAAAATGATTCTCAACCCCTACTATATACCATAACAAAAATTGTCCTCAGACCATAGACCTACATGCAAATGAGAAAACATAAAGCTTCTAGAAGAAAATCGATATCTTCACCTCCATAGGGTTTAAGCATTAATTTTTTAAACTGAAGTATAATTGACCTACACCATTATATTAGTTTCAGATGTATAACATAATAATTCATTATTTTGCAATACATTGCAAAATGATTGCCACAAAAGTCTAGTTGTCTAACACCATACCTAGTTCCAGAAGTTTTGTGTGTGTGTGTGATTAGAATTTTAAAGATTTACTCTCATAGCAGCTTTCAGATATGCAATACCGTGTTATAACTATAGTCATCACGCTATACATTCTATCCCTAAGGCTTATCTGTTTTATAACTGAGAGTTTGTGCCTTTGGCTTCCTAACTCACTTTGCCCACCCTCCACCCCTTGCCTCTGGCAACCACCAATCTGTTCTCTGTATCTGTGAGCTAAGTTTTTGTTTTTGATTCCATATAAAAATGAGTTCAAATGGTATTTATCTTTCTCTGACATTTCACTTAGCATAATACCCTCCAGGTCCATCCATACTGTCACAAAAGGAGATATTTCTTTTTTTTTTAATGGCTGAGTAAAATTCATATACATATATATCACATTTTCTTGATCCATTCACCTGTCAAAGGACACTTAGGTTGTTTCCATATCTTGGCTATTGTAAGTGATGCAAGCAATAATTTCTACAATAAGGTACAGAAAACACTCACCACAGGGAAAAATGATAAATTGTATCTCAAAATTAAAACCCTGACTTCTTCTTTTCAAAAGATTCTATTAAGAAAAGTGGAAAAGCAAGTCACAGATTGAGATAAAATGTTTGCAATATGTATATCTCACAAAGGATTTGTGTCCAGAATACATAAATAACTCCTTAATAACAATGAAAAGTAAACATTCCAACTTCTTTAAAGATCATATTTGAGCAGACACTTAGCAAAAGGCATCCAGATGACCAATAAAAGAGATTGTCAACATTAGTCCTTCAGTTCAGTTCAGTTGCTCAGTTGTGTCCGACTCTTTGTGACCCCATGAATCACAGCACACCAGGCCTCCCTGTCCATCACCATCTCCCGGAGTTCACTCAGACTCACGTCCATCAAGTCAGTGATGCCATCAGCCATCTCATCCTCTGTCGTCCCCTTCTCCTCCTGCCCCCAATCCCTCCCAGCATCAGGGTCTTTTCCAATGAGTCAACTCTTTGCATGAGGTGGCCAAAGTATTGGAGTTTCAGCTTTAGTGTCAGTCCTTCCAGCGAACACCCAGGACTGATCTCCTTCAGGATGGACTGGTTGGATCTCCTTGCAGTCAAGGGACTCTCAATAGTCTTCTCCAACACCACAGTTCAAAAGCATCAATTCTTCGGCGCTCAGCTTTCTTCACAGTCCAACTCTCACATCCATATATGACCACTGGAAAAACCATAGCCTTCACTAGGTGGATCTTTATTGGCAAAGTCATGTCTCTGCTTTTGAATATGCTATCTAGGTTGGTCATAACTTTTCTTCCAAGGAGTAAGCGTCTTTTAATATCATGGCTGCAATCACCATCTTCAGTGATTTTGGAGCCCCCCAAAATAAAGTCTGACACTGTTTCCACAGTTTCCCCATCTATTTCCCATGAAGTGATGGGACCAGATGCCATGATCTTCGTTTTCTGAATGTTGAGCTTTAAGCCAACTTTTTCACTCTCCTCTTTCACTTTCATCAAGAGGCTTTTTAGTTCCTCTTCACTTTCTGCCACAAGGGAGGTGTCATCTGCATATCTGAGGTTATTGATATTTCTCCCGGTAATCTTGACTCCAGCTTGTGCTTGTTCCAGCCTACAGCTTCTTATGATGTACTCTGCATAGAAGTTAAATAAGCAGGGTGACAATATACAGCCTTGACGCACTCCTTTTCCTATTTGGAACCAGTCTGTGGTTCCAAGTCCAGTTCTAACTGTTGCTTCCTGACCTGCATATAGGTTTCTCAAGAGGCAGGTCAGGTGGTCTGGTATTCCCGTCTCTTTCAGAATTTTCCACAGTTTACTATGATCCACACAGCCAAAGGCTTTGGCATGATCAATAAAGCAGAAATAGATGTTTTTCTGGAACTCTCTTGCTTTTTCGATGATCCAGCAGATGTTGGCAATTTGATCTCTGGTTCCTCTGCCTTTTCTAAAACCAGCTTGAACATTTGGAAGTTCATGGTTCACGTATTGTTGAAGCCTGGGTTGGAGAATTTTGAGCATTACTTTACTAGCGTGTGAGATGAGTCATTAGAGAAATGCAAATTAAAACTTCAGACAGGACTACACAAAAAATTAGAAATTTAAGTTTTAAATGTCATTTTATAGTAGCATAAAAGAATAAAATGTCTAGGAATAAATGTAACACAAGACTTCTATGCCAAAATCTCCAAAATACTACTGAGAGAAATTTTTAAGTCCTCAGTAAATGGATAGATGAATGTACCACCCACTGAATAAACAATACCAGGTGTTGATGAGAATGTGGAGAAACAAGAGTTTTCAAAATTGTTGCTGAAAGTGTCGAATGACACAACTATTTTGGGAAACAGACAATTGCAACTAACGCCAGATGTCAACGTACAACTCCATGCTTGGGTATCTGCCCAACAGAAATGAGTGCATATTTGACCAAAGATGTGTACAAGAATATTCACAACAGCTTTATTGGTATCATCAAAATCTTGATTCAGTGTAAATGCCATTTAACAGGTGAATGATTATAGAAACTGAGATGTGGTCTTACAATGGAATATCACACAGCAATGAAAACGGGCAAACTATAGCAATAACCAGGATGAATCTCACAGGCATAAAGTTGAATGAAAAAGCTAAACTCAAAAGGAAACATTGTATAATTCCATTTATGTAAAATTCAGAATGGGGCAAAACTAATCTATAATGAGGTTCTGGAAGAGTGATTACTTTAGAACTGACTGATGAGGTGGCATGCAGAAGCCTCCTGGATCTTGATCTGGGAGGAGGGTCCATGGTGTAGACATAGGTAAAATTGACACTTTAGTTGGAATGACCAACTTATCTTGGGTTACCTGGAACTGACCTGGTTTTAAAAGTAAAAGTCTGATCCTGGGGAAATCAAATGACTGGCCCCTAACTTTAGGTTTGTGCACTTTGCCTTATATATGCTATTCCTTAATTTTTATAAATCTGGAAAAGAAAAATATGCATAAGAAAAACGATGTTTTCAGTGACTCTCCGTCAGGCTCAGGATGGAGTCCAAACTCCTTCCTTATGGTACAGTGTGCTTTTGCAGGGTGGCCCATCTGTGTCTCTTTGTCTTCACTTCCTGCCTCACTCCTTGCTCTCTTTCCATCAGCCCCATTGACTATTGCCAGCTCCCCAAACGTGCCTTACTCTCTCATGCATAAGCTAGTTCCTCTGTCCAGAAACCCTTTTCCCTAGCTCTTCCCAGGTAACTCCAATCCACTTTCCTTGTAAGCTCAATTTGGATATCATCAGCTGTCACAAGTTTTCCTTGGCACATATCCAAGGTTTGGGATATGTCATAACACACGTTTATAAGTGGTATACGTATGTTTATTTATTCTTTTATTCAAGAAAACATTATACTAAGTTCTTTTAAAAGGTGCCAGGAAGTACCTGGCCCTACCGGGCCTCATAGTCGACTAGCATATAGATAGACCATGGCAGAAAATATAGGTATTCGGGGTATACGCTAAGGCACCACCTCCCACCAGCTCCTCAGAGCCTGCAGGGAGAAAGAGGGCTTTCAACAGCGATTTCAAGAAGAAATGACACCTGCAAAATAAATTCCTTTAACCTCTTTCAAACACTTATCAGTTGTATGGATCAGTCAGTTCAGTTGCTCAGTGGTGTCCGACTCTTTGCAACCCCATGAATTGCAGCACGCCAGGCCTCCCTGTCCATCACCAACTCCCGGAGTTCACTCAGACTCATGTCCATCGAGTTGGTGATGCCATCCAGCCATCTCATCCTCTGTCTTCCCCTTCTCCTCCTGCCCCCAATCCCTCCCAGCATCAGAGTCTTTTCCAATGAGTCAACTTTTCCAATGAGGTGGCCAAAGTACTGGAGTTTCAGCTTCAGCATCATTCCTTCCAAAGAACACCCAGGACTGATCTCCTTCAGAATGGACTGGTTGGATCTCCTTGCAGTCCAAGGGACTCTTAAGAGTCTTCTCCAACACCACAGTTCAAAAGCATCAGTTCTCCGGCGCTTAGCTTTCTTCACAGTCCAACTCTCACATCCATACATGACTACTGGAAAAACCATAGCCTTGACTAGACAGACCTTTGTTGGCAAAGTAATGTCTCTGCTTTTGAATATGCTATCTAGGTTGGTCATAACTTTCCTTCCAAGGAGTAAGCGTCTTTTAATTTCATGGCTGCAATCACCCTCTGCAGTGATTTTGGAGCCCCTAAAAATAAAGTCTGACATGGTTTCCACTGTTTCTCCATCTATTTCCCATGAAGTGATGGGACCAGATGCCATGATCTTCGTTTTCTGAATGTTGAGCTTTAAGCCAACTTTTTCACTCTCCTCTTTCACTTTCATCAAGAGGCTTTTTAGTTCCTCTTCACTTTCTGCCACAAGGGAGGTGTCATCTGCATATCTGAGGTTATTGAGATTTCTCTCGGCAGTCTTGATTCCAGCTTATGCTTCTTCCAGCCTTGCTTCTTCCAGCCTAGCGTTTCTCATGATGTACTCTGTATAGAAGTTAAATAAGCAGGCTGACAATATACAGCCTTGACACACTCCTTTTCCTATTTGGAACCAGTCTGTGGTTCCAAGTCCAGTTCCAACTATTGCTTCCTGACCTGCATATAAGTTTCTCAAGAGGCAGGTCAGGTGGTCTTGGATTCCCATCTCTTTCAGAATTTTCCACAGTTTACTGTGATCCACACAGTCAAAGGCTTTGGCATGATCAATAAAGCAGAAATAGATGTTTTTACGGAACTGTCTTGCTTTTTCCGTGATGCAGCGGATGTTGGCAATTTGATCTCTGGTTCCTCTGCCTTTTCTAAAACCAGCTTGAACATCAGGAAGTTCACAGTTCACATATTTCTGAAGCCTGGCTTCGAGAATTTTGAGCATCACTTTACTAGCATGTGAGATGAATGCAATTGTGTGGCAGTTTGAGCATTCTTTGGCATTGCCTTTCTTTGGGATTGGAATGAAAACTGAGTAATCTTTAAAATAACTGAGTTTCATTACTTTCCTACTCCCCCTCCAGTTTTATTGAGATATAATTGACACACTGTATAAGTTTAAGTGATATAACTTACATAGATCATGTAATGATTACCACCATAGATTTAGTGAAGATCCGTCATCCTCCCTTTCCTACTTTTAAATGTCATTCAGAAAAGACAGTGGTACTCAACAGCAGTGAACTGTCCAAAGGTTATAACAGTGTTGTGTGCAATTGTACAAGGCTGTCTGAGTATTGAGGATGTGGAATGTTGTTATGAGTAAATCGTCAGGTCAGATTACCTGGGTTTCAGTCATTTTCCCAGAGCTTTGTGACCTTGCTCAAATACTTAAAACTCTCTGAGTTCTTCATCTGCAATATTGGAATAACAACTGTACCTCTCTCTTGGGGATTACTGTAAGCATTAAATGAATCAGTACTCATAAAGGACTTGAAAAGTTGACTGACAGGTATACAGTCAGTGCTCAGTGAGTGTAGCCATTTTATGTGGAAGACTAGGCAACAATGCAGACCTGTCCCCATTCACTATGACTCCAAGTCTCCCCGCTCTCTTCTGAGCCCCAGGTTCATAGCCCTTATAGCCAAAAGTATGTCATCACCTGATTAAAATGTGAGTAGCTCAAATTCAACATCAATCAATCCCAGATCCCCTTCTTGATTGTTTTGACTAATTGTCTATTACCTAAATTAAAAACATCACAATCATACTACTTTCCACCTTCTTCCATATCCAGTTATTCAGCAGGTCTTGAAAATTCTCACAGCTGTTACTTTTCATCTTTCCTAATTCCCTTGCCACTTTCAGAAATAGAATTTCAGATCATCACACTTTGGGATTTCTTCCACAGCCTCTTAACTCGTGGGCATGTGCTAAGTCACTTCAGTTGTGTCTGACTCTTTGCGACCCTATGGACTATAGCCACCAAGGCTCCTCTGTCCATGGGATTATCCAGGCAAGAATCCTGGAGTGAGCTGCCATGCTCTCCTCCAGGGGATCTTCCCAACCCAGGGATCGAACTGGTGTCTCTTAATGTCTCCTGCATTGGCAGGCAGATTTTCTTTACCACTAGCACCACCTGGGAAGCCCATCTCTTAACTCGGTCCCCTCTAATTCAGACTGGTATTCCTAGATCATCCTTTGATCTCATATTTTTTGGTCCAGAAATCTTCAGAGGAACCTAATTGTCCTTGGGAATCAGTCAGACTTCACAGTCTGACATTCATTGTCCATCACAATCTGCCCTAAAACTACCCTTTAAAGTTAATTTATCTTCTACACAAAATTTCTCTGTCAACTTGTTTGCCTAATCTAAAGCACTGTCTGGCAAATTGCACTGGAATTGAGTTGAGGTGCAAGGACTATAAGGAGATTCTTTCTCTTCTAAGCCCAGACTTAAAGCTTAGCACCAACCCGTTATATGAATGAGGCAGAAAAACTGAATATGCATAACCAAGGAGAAATAAAAGCAACCAAGATGTCTCCTGTCAGGCCAACATGCTCCCGGCTTTCCCATCTAGCCACATGGACAGAAAATGAAGATGCTTTTTAAGATTCCAGTTTTCTTATCCACCATGAAAGCCTGATCCTGTTGTCATTGTAAGTCTGGCCAGCTGGGTTCATAACTCCTCCAGTGGCGGAGAGTGAACTGGATGGAGTTCTGGCCTCTTCCTTCAACCAGTGTATGTTAGTCACTCAGTCGTGTCCAACTCTTTGCAACCCTGTGGACTGTAGCCCGCCAGCCTCCTCTGTCCATGGGATTCTCCAGGCAAGAATACTAGAGTGGGTAGCCACCCCTTCTCCAGAGGATCTTCCCAACCCAGGGATTGAGCTGGGGTCTCCTGCATTGCAGGTGGATTGTTTACCAGCTGAGCTACCAGGGAAGCCCTCCTTCACCCAGAGCCTTGACTTTATAGAGCTTCCCACCTTTTCACCTTGCTCACATCATTGACCCTGACTTGAATATCTTTTGCCTATTGAAATTCTATTTGAAATCCTTCCAGATCTAGAATGACATTCTGTTTTTTGATCACCTTTCTTCAAACTCATATATTCTCAGTTCTTACAGCACTAATTGTACTTCTCATTTGATACTAAGTGTCTTCTGCCTTGCATTATTAGCTGTATTTTCCTGGGTATATATATTTACTCTTAACAGCACTGGCAGTGCCTTAAGCTATAGACCACGTCCCTGTGCAAGACTGGAGCTGTTAATTAAGATTCTCTGGTCCAGTTTTTTACTCTGATGCCAACTAAGCTTAATAAACATGTGTTGATGAGTTAAATGTTTTATGCATTAGGCTTTGAGCTATACATTTCAGTGTGAAAGAGAGCTAAAGATATGGGTCACGTACAAGGCTGTTCATTGCTACTATACTTAGAATGGCAAAAAATAAAAACCAAGACATGTCCACTAGCAAAGTAATGGATCAACAAAATCTTTTAACGTCTTTGTTGAAGCACTACTCTGAATAAAGATAATAGATTAGAGCTACGTGTATCAACCCAGATAGATCTAAAACCATAAGCCCAATGAAAAGAGCAAGTTTTAGAGTTATATCTTACACGTATGTAAATTTTTAAAATACAGCTAAAATAGTGTATTCTATTTGTGGACATGAATAGAAGAAAAATAGGTTATAAAAATATGAATCAAATCTATTCATATTTATTGGTCGAAAGAAGGGATTGGTCAAAGGGCCTTCCAACTGTTTTCTGTAACTTTAATTTTATTAAACAAAGTAAACACAACAACATGGGAGCTTGTTAGATTGTTCTTTGTCTTTTTCTATATTTTCAAAGCTTCTCAAAATGAAGAGAAACAAACAAAAAGATAGCATTCAGCCTAGCCGCCTGTCCTCTGGCTGGCAAGCTGCTCTTCTTGTTCTTGTATGAGTGTAGAGATCGGGGCAGAGGGGAGGGCCTGAAGCTGTTGAGAGGCTAGGGCATGGCTTGGGAATTACTGCTGAAGGAGTTACTAAATCCTTTCAATCTGCTAGTTTTTAAAGTGATTTTCTTAAGTGAAAAGTGAGGTGGAGGTAGGGGGTTGCAGAAGGAAAAGAAAAAAAAACCTTGTTGCCTGGTTACAGTAGATCGCTATATGTTGTTTTTCAGCCTCTAAAAAAGAGATGTCTTATTTTTTGTGCCATTTTTGGGTTGATGCTGTTTCCAGCAAAGGTCTGTATGTGTCTTGTATGCTGTCTGCAATAATGATAACAACAATAAGAGCTAGCCATTTTAAAGAGCTTACTCCACCCTGGGCATGGTACACTTTACCTACAGTCCATGGGGTTGCAAAGAGTCAGACACGACTGAGAGACTGAACTGAGGTGGACTTGTATCTGTTTGGGTAGTTGTGGCTGTGAGTCCAGCAGAGTTCAACAGTAAGAAAATGTGTTAGGTCACAGAGCTTGGAGTCCAGAGATTGACAGCCTTCAGGTCTGGTTCATTCAGAGGCGCTGTGATGTCAGCCAAGACCCAAGATTCCTTCTGTCTTTCTGTCCTGCTGTTTGAGGACAGTTGGTCCTACTTCAGGAGAGACCCAGACTGCTCAGGCCTGCCCATCCCTAACAAGTCACTGTGGAGTTGATGGCTTTTCTAGAAACTCCAAAGCCTTCAGCAGCTGGGGTCGCATGGATGTGGGAACACCATGCCCGACACAAGGGTGTTCTCATTAGTCCTGTGGAGTAAACGCTTTTACAACCTACATTTCCTAGGTGGGAAGACGATCAATGAGAAGTTACGCAGTCCACGGCTGGTGAGCACATGCTCTCCGCGCCTGTACGGCACTGCCTTCCAGGACCCTTTGGTGCGAGTTTAACCATGAACAAGTCAGCCACATGGTCCTCCTGCCACTGAAACCCTGCCGCGATGGCTGGTGGGTGAAAGCCTCTAGGTCTCCGCAGCTCCTTTCCTTCAGCTCCTGACTCCTCCTTCCCTTTTACCACGCTGCTGCCATCTCTTCTATTCCAGGAGCTCCTCTGTCTATAAGCTGCACTCTTAACAGCAGTGATGGATGGATACACCACTTTCCTGGTTCCCTGCTGACTTTGGGGAGCTGGTCCCTAAAGTAGTTTTAAACTATTAATCTTTCTTGAAACAAACTGTTAGAGGCTGAGAACAATAACAACAAACTGGGGAAATTTACAGAGGCTCCGGAATCGAACGATTCTCTTAGTCATTGAGCTGGACCTCTTCCCAGTAAGTAGGCCTGAAGGCCTATTCCAGAGGAAGTGAGGAGGTCTTCCTGAAGCTCATATCTTTCAGTGTTGGGGCAACACCTTGGAGCTCCCCTGCAAGATCACCTTCTCAGGAGGACCTCCTCCAAGCACTCAGCTGTCGTCTTTCAAGGTATCCTCCTTGGAAGTGCCACCTCCACCATGGGAGTCTAGTTTTCCTGGACAGGGTGGCTAATTCCCAGCAATGCTGTGCCCCAAGATTCTGGGGTGCCAAGTGAGGCACATGGGTCAGAGTCAGCCAGTGTTCTTCATAAGCCAAGTGGGCCAGTGAGGCTGTGCATACGAATGTGCAGATGGATCTTGTTAAAACACAGATTCTGATCCAGTAGGTCTGGGTGGGGACTCTAGACTCATTTCTGATAGGCTCCAGGGGAGGCTGATGTTGCTGGTGCACAGTCCACACTGGAGGGACAGGGGTATGAATGACACTCCCATTGGCTGTAGGTCAGCTATCCCATTATGGACACCAGTAGGTTTGGGGCTTAGGGACAAGGAATCAGCACGTCCTGGAAGCCATCCATTCTGGCCTGACGTGATGTTTGGTCATCGGAGACTGCCATCGATGAGTAATCCCGGATCTCCTCAAAGCCCTAAGTTACCCAAGCCAAAGGGTGGAAGCCAGGGGAAGACACATTTCCTCTTAGCATGAAGGCTAGCTCTAACAGCAGAGAGCCTCCTAGGCCTGGGTGTGGCCAAGAAGAGCTGAGAAGATGCTTGCTGGGGCTGGAGCGAGGGCCAAGACTAGGGCAGGGGGATTACACAGCATGCTCTCAAGGTTCCCCTTCAGGCCTGAGGTTCTCTAAACCCTAATTCAGGGACAGAAAACAGTGATGAGTCAGGAGCCACTTGCCTTCTCACCCACTTCCTATTCAGCCAGATTATTCAAATTGATTTCTGTGAAAGCCAGCTTGTCATTCTAGCCCTGTTTGTTTTGTGTTTGTAGTACTCTCCCCACATAAAACTCTGCCCCCTTCTCTAAATGATCACAAGGGGTTAATATCATCAATGCAGTCACAAAAGAGTGCGGTTTTAAAGTGAGAAGAAAACTATTGACAGGTTTATACAAGAGACGTAATCAACTCCATGCTCTGGTGATCTGCCAACACATCCTTCTCTCCTTCCAACCTTCTAGCTCTTCCACGAGTCTTAAAAAGCCTGTTTCAGCCTTTAAAGGCAAAAAAAAAAAAAAAAAAACACACACACCATGGTTTGGCTCTGAGAAATATTCTAATCTTATGCAATTTAAATTTGGGATCGTCTCTAAAAGATAACCCGATACAGATGCTGTGGTTAAAAAACCACTCGGCACTGCTGCCAGCCCCATGTCGTCCATCCTCGCCTTCTGACAGTCCAGCTTCTCTAGCGCGTTCTGTCTCAGCAAAGGTCAAGCACTAAAAGTCGGAGAGCTCAGAAATACAAATGAACACTATCAAAGGCATAGCTGCAGAGGCAGGAGAGGCCTCTGTAGGCAAAGCAATGCAGCCAGCAAACAGTCCGAGTAAAAGCAGGAGAGAAACGGCATGGCGAGGTTCGTAATCAAGAGAAGCTCTGAAGTCTGTCATTTGGAGGCTTGCAGTATTTTTAATACACCAGTGAGAGAAGAGCTTGGTGAGGAGGGCCATCTTTCATCTCTGATCCTCTCCCAGACAACAAAAGCAGGGTGAGCACATTTGCATAAAAGAAGAAAGGGACAGATTGTCACTCCAGAAGGACCGGCAGGACACCTGTCAGAAGTATTAAAAAGCAGGATCATCTCACAAAACGTGAAATGTTTCATGGACCGGTCTTGAGAAACTTGGTGGAAAGACTACAATGGAAATAAATGAAATGAGGGCCGGGTCCCCTTGTTCATGAATTCTGGCTCCTGGAAAAAGCCCTCTCCTCTGTCCTTTGTTCCCCTTTGAGAATCCCTCCAGACTGCGAGCCCCTCTTCTGCAGCAGAGAGAATGATCGAGTTGGTAGAACCCTTGAGAAATTTTCTTGCTTCCGCTCTCACCCCAGCCAATGCCCGCCCCACACCCCTAGCAGCCACCCCTGGTGGGCACATCTCCCCATCTCCTCGGGCACAGGGAGGTGTGCTCCCATTCGCAAGTCACACTCAGACCCCACAGGAGCATTTTCAGTAGACCGAACTGAGACAGTGCAATTAGCACAGTACTCCAGGCCACCGTGAGTTAGGGAGACATTCATGGCCGCCTGCATATCACATGGTTTCCCGAAAAACGCAATCCAGGCAAACAAATCAATTTGAGGACCCTGTCTCCGGGGCTCAGTTCACCTCAGAAAGGTAAAGTCATGTCTCCCCCAAAGACCATGTATGATCTGAAGGAAACAGAGCAGGAACGCGGTGGAGCAGCAGGCGTAGCAGTTGGTGCATGCCAAGGCGATGCCCTTGGCATCTGGTGTGTGGTCCACAGCCCCAGTTGCTGAGTAGGAGGACAGTGGTTTGGGGGTTAAATTTCCTGTGCCCACACTCAGGGAGGGGACAGTCCACTAGCCTCCAAAAGATGTTTTGGGCTACAGAGACAAAGAATTTGAAAGAAATTGGCTGGATTCGGGAAAGGGTAGGGATATAGGAGACAAGAGCTTTTAAAGGGACACCCAAGCGAGTGGCAAACAGATCCCTTCCCCATGAGCTATAGGCAGCTCTGGGCAGGAGGAGGAGGCTGAAGAGCCTGAGCTTGCGAGGTGGGAGCTGCCCAGAACTGCCTGCCTGTGACTCAGGGTGGAATTTTCCTCCCGAGCAATGAAAATAGGATGAGGTTTTTGTTGTTGTGGTCAGTCATATTGATCTTCTATTGTTAGAGCTCTCTCTCTCCCCACCCCTTTCTCTCTGGGTATCTCTCTCATCACACACACACACACACACACACACACACACACACACACACATATTTACATACGTGTGTGTGTGTCCCTTTCTCTCTAGCAGCATTCTAACTTTAAGGAGCATCAAAATTACCTGTGTGTGTGTGTGTGTTAGCCTCAGTCATGTCCAACTCTTTGCGACCCCATGGACTGCACTCCACCAGAATCCTCTGTCCATGGAATTCTCCAGGCAAGAATACTGGAGTGGGTTGCCATTTCCTTCTCCAAAATTTACCTATAATGCTTGATAAAAATGGGAACCCCCAGTCCACCACACCGGAGGTTCTGACCCACGGTGTAAAACCATTTTTACTAATCAGAATATTCAGCATTACCCTCTCTATCAAATAGAAAAGAGTGATAAAGCAGAGATGAGGCTAAGCAAGAAGGTAAGTGAGGGCACAAATATAGAAACGCACAGCTCCAGCCACGCCCATCTTCAGCGGAGATGCTCAGACACCATTCAGGGGTTTAGACATTTATGTGAAACTATGAGGTTGATATGAAGTGATATTTCAAGTTGCAGGTCATGCTCTGGACCAAAAGAATCTCCACCGCAGGGCTTCATGGTGTGTTGCTGCAGATGTTGAGGGGAAATCTATCTCTGGTTGTCTGAGCAGTGACCTCTTGAGGGTGCCTACAGCTGAGTCTAGTCACTGGTTGTTGATGTATGGGTGGGCCAGCCACAGGGTTTCTGCACATGGGTAAATAGCTCATTTTTTTCCCCAAATAAAGCAGCATGTGAGGTTCTACAGAACAAGAATTTGGAATTTTATTGTCCTTTATCACTCTTAGGCAGTTTCACTGGGACTTCCCTAAGACTAAGACTAAGTGGCTAAGACTGTGTTCCCAACTGGGGGGCCTGGGTTCAATTCCCGGTCAGTGAACAAGATCCCCCTTGTCACAACTAACAGTTCACATGCTGCAACTAAAAAAAAGCAAAAACAAACAAAAAACCACAAAAACCCCACTCTTAAGCAGTTTCAAGTAATCTCTGTTCTTGGAAGAATGAGTCCAGAGGATTCTTGATTCAAATGTAAACATCAGTGTCTCAAATATCTTCTAGACTAGTGCTGTCCAATTGGTAGATAAAATATAATGTGAGCTACACATGTAGTGTGTGTGTGTGCACTCATTTGGGTTCACCTTTTTGTAGCCTGTGGACTATAGCCCACCAGGCTCCTCTGCCCATGTCATTTTCTAGGCAAGAACACTGGAGTGGGTTGCCATTTCCTACTCCAACACATGTAGTTAGTTTTTCTATTTTATTAAGAATATATAAAGAAATATATGACATTGATTTTAATATTTAACCCAATATATCCAAAGTATGGTGCTTCCCTGGTGGCTCAGAGGTTAAAGCGTCTGCCTGCAATGCGGGAGACCTGGGTTCGATCCCTGGGTCGGGAAGATCCCCTGGAGAAGGAAATGGCAACCCACTCCAGTATTCTTGCCTGGAGAATCCCATGGACATAGGAGCCTGGTGGGCTACCTGGAGAATCCCATGGACAGAGGAGCGAGCCTGGGGGGATACAGTCCATGGGGTCGCAGAGCAGACACAACCAAGCGACTTCACTCACTCACTCACTCATCCAAAGTATTAGGGGCTTCCCAGGTGACTCAGTGGTAAAGAATCCACCTGCCAATGCAGGAGACGCAGGAGATGCGGGTTCCATCCCTGGGTCAGGAAGATCCCCTGGAGGAGGAAACGGCAACCCACTCCAGTATTCTTGCCTGGAAAATCCCATGGACAGAGGGGCCTGGTGGACTAGTCGATGAGATTGCAAAGAGTTGGGCATGACTTAATGACTAAAATAACAACAACAGCATGCAAAGTATCATTTCAACATGTGATCAATATTTTTAAAATGACCAATGTAACGCTTCATCTTTTTTTGTCCTAAATCTTCAAATTTGAGTGTGTATTTTACGCTTAAAGTCTATCTCACTTTGGACTAGCCACATTTAAGTGCTCAGCAGCCACATGTGCCTGGTGGCTCTGGACTGGACTATGCAGATGTAGACTGTGGGTCAACCTGGGACAGGTTGGTGGAGCACCCAAAGATGGTGGAGCACTCAATGATGGTGGAGCACTCAAAGATGGTGGAGCACTCAAAGATGGTGGAGCATCCAAAGATGGTGGAGCACCCAATGATGGTGGAACACTCAATGATGGTGGAACACCTGAATATGGTGGAGCACCCAATGATGGTGGAGCACCCAATGATGGTGGAACACTCAAAGATGGTGGAACACCTAAATATGGTGGAGCACCCAATGATGGTGGAGCACCCAATGATGGTGGAGCACCCAAAGATGGTGGAGCACCCAAAGATGGTGGAACACTCAAAGATGGTGGAGCATCCAAAGATGGTGGAGCACCCAATGATGGTGGAACACTCAATGATGGTGGAACACCTGAAGATGGTGGAGCACCCAAAGATGGTGGAGCACCCAATGATGGTGGAACACCTGAAGATGGTGGAATACCCAAAGATGGTGGAGCATCCAATGATGGTGGAACACTCAGTGATGGTGGAGCACCCAAAGGTGGTGGAATACCCAAAGATGGTGGGCACCCAGTGATGGTGGAACACCCAATGATGGTGGAACACCCAAAGATGGTGGAGCACCCAATGATGGTGGAACACCTGAAGATGGTGGAATACCCAAAGATGGTGGAGCACTCAATGATGGTGGAACACCCAAAGATGGTGGAACACCTGAAGATGGTGGAGCACCCAAAGATGGTGGAACACCCAATGATGGTGGAACACCTGAAGATGGTGGAACACCTGAAGATGTTGGAGCACCCAAAGATGGTGGAACACCCAATGATGGTGGAACACCTGAAGATGGTGGAGCACCCAAAGATGGTGGAACACCCAATGATGGTGGAACACCTGAAGATGGTGGAGCACCCAATGATGATGGAGCACCCAATGATGGTGGAACACCCAAAGATGGTGGAGCACCCAATGATGGTGGAACACCCAATGATGGTGGAACACCCAAAGATGGTGGAGCACCCAATGATGGTGGAACACCCAAAGATGGTGGAGCACCCAAAGATGGTGGAACACCCAATGATGGTGGAGCACCCAAAGATGGTGGAGTACCCAAAGATGGTGGAGCACCAAAAGATGGTGGAGCACCAAATGATGAGGGGAAATGATGGAGGGGAAGCTGAGAAGCATTAATGTGTGCTCCCTTACCTGACCCATAAAGAAATCCTATTGGCTTGCCCTCCAAAATATGTCCAGAATCCTGCTTCTTCTCACCGCTTCACTGCTGTCACCATAGTCCAAGTAACTCTCTCACCTGGCAGTTTCTGACTGGTTTTCCATCAATCACTCCTTTCCCCTCCATCTTAGGAATATGCTCCCTGTTGTTTTTTTTTTTTTCCTGACAGACTGGTCTTCCCCCAGATACAAGACATCTTCAAGGCAAACCCCTTCACCTCTAAGTTTTTGATCAAATAACACCTTCTCTTTGAGATTTGCCCTATGTAAGAGTACAAATAAGGCTATCCTGGTAGCTCAGTTGGTAAAGAATCCGCCTGTAATGCAAGAGACACTGGTTCAATTCCTGGGTCGGAAGATCCCCTGGAGAAGGGATAAACTACGCACTCCAGTATTCTTGGGCTTGCCTTGTGACTCAGCTGGTAAAGAATCCGCCTGCAATGTGGGAGACCTGGGTTCAATCCCTGGGTTGAGAAGATCCCCTGGAGAAGGGCAAGGCTCCTACTCCAGTATTCTGGCCTGGAGAATTCCATGGACAGTCTGTAGGGTCACAAAGAGTCCGACATGACTAAGCAACTTTCACTTTCACTTTCAAGAGTCCACCTTCCTGCCCCTCCCCTTTCCACCATGAGTCCCCCTTGTCCAGGTCCACTATAGAATATACTCATGTTATGGTTTTTGTTTTTAATTTTATTTGTTTGATTTTGGCTGGCTTCTCATTGCCGTGGCTTCTCTTGTTGCAGAGCATGGGCTTTAGAGCACAGGCTCAGCAGTTACAACACACAGGCTCAGTGGCTCTGCAGCGTGTGGCATCTTCCCAGGCCAAAGATTGAACCTGTGTCCCTTTCACTGGCAGGCAAACTCATCCACTGGGCCACCAGGGAAAAGTCCCTCACGTTGTGTTTATTGTTTATCCTCTGCCACCTCCCCCAATGTAAACTTTATAAAGCGGGAATCCTCATCTGTTTTTTTATCATTGCTGTATCTACAGTGCCTGTAACAGTGCCTGGCAAGTAGTCGGTGCTCAGTAAATATTTGTTGAGCAAATAGGTGAATGAATAAGGGTGGATGCACCCTGAACTCAGCCCTCCGTCAGGTTCCTCTGTCCCACCCTCCCCAGCCCTCTTCCTCACTTTCCCACCACATGCAAAGGCACACAAAGGCACAGCCAGGATAAGAGTTAGTTAACCATCCTCACTAAACAAATTCTTCCCTTAGAGCAACGATTTTTCACTGGTTTTATTCTTGTTCTTATTTAAATCATGGAGTCTTTTGCAAAGTTGATGGCTGTTATGAATGTTCTTCCTCCAATATCCATGGAAACATAATTTCACACACAATTTTGGGAGCTCACAGGCCTCTGTTGGTCATCAGTTAAGGCCAGGGACTTCATGTTAAGAATTCATGCCCCAGAGATTCACCCACACAGTTTTCCTATACATCTTTGAAATCAAATCTTTCTGCTGCAACAAAAATAGAAACTGTATCCAGAAAGAAATTACAGAGCTCTGCAGCCAGAAGCAAATGTAAACGGTGATATAGTTCATCTTCCCTCCCAGGAAAACTCCATTCAGAGCGGGAGGCAGTTCAGTATCTCCTATCTGAAAGGTCTTCCTTATACTTTATCTAAATGGCTCTCAGTTTAGGATTAACAGGCCTTCTCTAGTCAGATCTGGGAAAACAAGAAAGCAAGTTGTTGTTGTTCAGTCACACTCAGTCATGTCTGACTCTTTGGGACCCCATGGATTGCAGCATGCCAGGCTTCCTTGTCCTTCACCATCTCCCAGAGTTTGCTCAAACTCATGCGCATTGAGTTGGTGATGCTATCCAACCTTCTCATCCTCTGTTGCCTACTTCTCCTCCTGCCTTCTATCTTTCCCAGCATCAGAGTCTTTTCCAATGAGTCAGCTGTTTGCATCAGGTGGCCAAAGTATTGGAGCTTCAGCTTCAGTCCTTCCAATGAATATTAAGAGTTGATTTCCTTTAGGATTGACTGGTTTGATCGCCTTGCTGTCCAAGGGACTCTCAAAAATTTTCTCCAATATCACAGTTCAAAAACATCAATTCTTTGGCGATTAACTTTCTTTATGGTCCAACTCTCACATCCGTACATGACTACTGGAAAAATCATAGCTTTGACTGTATGAACCTTTGTCAACAAAGTGATGTTTCTGCTTTTTAACATGGTGCCTATGTACTTGACCTAAAAATGGATAAAGATGCCCTTCTGCCCTCCCTTGGGTCCCTTCAGGCCAAATAAACAGACTTTGGGGTCTATTATCTAAGCCAGTGTCATTGGAAATGCCTTTGCTTGGGAAGGCTGGAGTCTGGGCCAACACAGGAACATATCCCAGAGAACCCCAAGACCATGGCCCCTAGGGAAAGGATCACATTCCAGGAATTCTCCTTTGCCTAGAAATATGGCATGTGATGACTGAGAAAGACACAAAGCAGGGGCTTGCTATAGTCACTTCCCAGAAGCGACTGCCAGATCCACAGCGCTGTCCCAATCTTAGTTTGGGAACAATTAATATGTTTTCATCTCAGTCAATCAGATGATAATCCCCAAACAGGCCTTTGGTCAATGGAATGAGATAAAAGAAAAATTTGCATTATTCTGAATTTTAGCTATTCATTGACTATTGCCTGAAAGCATTAAAAGCACTTTACAAAATAAATGCTCAAGAATTCCTTTTCCAAAGCATGATTCGGCCAGCCAGAGAATAGTGCAACTCCCTGTGCCAGAACTGAAACTGCCTCAGAATTCTTGAAATGAAATCAAAGTATGACAGTCTGTGTCTTGCCAAAGCAAAGAATTCTATTTATTCGGCAATAAAGAAAAAAGAAAAAACAGGCTAGAATAAAACACAGGGTTTATATCAGAGCCTGATCAAAGAGTTTGGACAAATATTGTTCCATCAATATTTTCTGTTGGGATTACAGTTTATCTACAAGAAATAGCTAAGAGGCATTGATAAATTGTGAGACTTCCTAAAGGAACCAGAATTGCACAATCAATGAAACTGAGGAAAAACACATTAAGTTCCCTGAAGAACTTCAAGATTGAATGGAAAGTGAAATCAAACATATTGATTGCTTATAGCTATCTTTCTTTGGCCACCTTAGGTTAACCAGGGGCTCATGGAAGCATGGGGTTTCAGAAAACCTTTGACATTAGCAACCCCATGGTCCCCTGTGCTGTTTGTTCCCACCGAGCATGGGCATAGACAACATCCAAAACCACCTCAAGTGGATGCTGCCAGCAGTTCATTCATTCCCTCAATTAACAAACACTACTGGTGGGAAATTCACTAGCTCCCAAAGAAAGACCCCAATTCTATTCAAAGGGCAGTTCTAATTACTACACGGTTCACACCTTTTTGGACCCGAAACTTTTATGGAATAATGTTAATAATCCTGAGAAGCCAAATAATCCTCCAAGAGATTTAGCAATTCAGCCAAGCAAAAAATTCTCAAATACTCTACCCTCCCTCATTATCTGACTTGAGTCTCTCAAGGCAAGAAGATATTGAGCAATTGTAATTGGCCACATATTGGTATAATGGCACCCTTTTTGTTTGTTTTTGTATTCTCTAGACTAATTGCTGTAAAATAACTGTTATTCTAAACAGTGATTGATGAAAAAATTATCTAAGACTTGGAAAATAGTATAATTGAATACTTTATGAAAAAATTTTTGAAGGGAATGTCCTGACTCCCAATCACAAGGGATGACCATTTCTATATTCCTTTCAGTTACTTCCTAGGACCCCTAATGGGCCACAACTACCAAAACAGTTATGGTATGTTCTGAGAACCAATCAGTTTGGACTGAATTATGCCAGAGTCAACTCAGACTGGGTCAGAAAGCTCTGGACATGAATGTGTGTGTGTGTGAGTCGCTCAGTTGTGTCCAATGTTTTGCAACCCCATGAACTGTAGTCCTCCAGGCTCCTCCATCCATGAAATCCTCTAGGCAAGAATACTAGAGAGGGTTGCCATTTCCTTCTCCAGAGGATCTTCCCGACCCAGGGATTGAACCAGGGTCTCCTGCATTGCAGGTGGATTCTTTATCGTCTGAACTACTAGGGAAGCCCAGCCTGAACATGTGGGTGGCATTCAAAAGTAAATTTAAAGGACTTCTTCACACAGGGCCCTGTGGAGGGGTTTAGATCACTGTGTGGTCACCTCATTAAAAATTCACTGGGAGACACCCCTTAAGAGACACAGGGTTTAGACACATCTTTGTGCAGGCGCTGCATAGACTTGACTAACAAATGCTCAGAATCCAGACTGGAGATTTCCTGTGAGAAAAGCTTTTGCTCTATCCTCTATGTTCTGTAATTAGACACCTGTGAATTAAACTAAGAAAAGGTTTGTGCTTAGTCGCTCAGTAGTATCTGACTCTTTGTGAACCCATGGACTGTAGCCCGCCAGGCTCCTTGTCCATGGGGATTCTCCAGGCCAGAATACTGGAGTGGGTTGCTGTTGCCTTCTCCAGGGAATCTTCCCAACCCAGGGATCCTGCCCAGGTCTCCCACATTGAAGGCAGATTCTTTATCCACTGAGCCACCAGGGAAGCCCCAAAAGATAGGTTAACAACAACACAAAAGGTATACAACTTTTATTCATGTTTTACATGCAGGGGAGTTCACAGAAAATAAGTGAAACTCAAAGTGGCTAGACTTGGGGGCTTTTATACCGTTTTAACAAACGAAGGGGACTTCCGGCTTCAAGGGAGAGCAGATTATGGGGAAGTGACTAGGAAACATTTGGGATGATGAATGGAAGACAGAGGCTACTTTAGAAAGGTCTGTTTGCCCAGACTTGTTTTGGTGTTGACTCTGCATCTTCATCACTTTCAGCTTAAAATAATCCTTATTACAAAGTGGCGTGTTTGGGGTGGCCTATCCTGATCTTCACAGCGTCCTTCATTCAGATTGTAACACAGGATGGTTAAATTCTCCTAGTAAACTATCTTTTCACTGAGAGTAAAGGGATAAGTGTCTCTTGCCACAAAAGGGGAATAGGATTAGATGGAAAACTTAGATTTTGTTCCTTCCCTTGGCACTAAGGTCTCTACCCCCAGCAATATTAGAAAGGGGAAACTGATTTTTAATAACCGACCTCATTGCTTGAATGAACTAATTAAAGGGAAAAGGGACTTGGGACATCACACCTTTTTGATGGGAGAGGCTGGGCTGTGGAGAGTTGCTGGGAACCTCACTTTCTGGAACATACCTGTTGACTCCTAGAAATGGAATTCTTTCAGGGACAAGGATAACCTGGGATAAAATGTTCTGGGATCAGACAAGGCTTGGGGCTTATGCATAGGCTTTTTATTTCTCAACTTTCGTGACTCTAATCTACAAATGTAGCCAAACTCTTCCTTTCATATGTAGTGAAAATCCTGAAAAATTATCCCTGAGGTTGTAGGCTAAATTGGTTGCTAGGGTTAAAGAATTTAAGGAAGACTTCCTTAAGGAAAAGTCAGTAATTGTACTCGTCTTGAGGAATTTTAGGAGTTTGGGGGTTTATGTACATGTTCATGCCAAGACATGAAATTAAAAATCCATCCCTCTAGCTATTGGAATCCAGTTTCCCAAAATGTTAAGATCACGAAGTTTACCAGTTGGATATCATGAACTAAAGTCTTCATTAAAATAAGTGAAAATCTTAACCTCTCTTTGCAGGAAATATAGATATAAATATATATATACTATATTTTGAGATCTGAATAAAAAGGGTAACATTTTTACACCATTTTTATAGAAGCACTGCTCAATTGTAAACCTATTCCAAGTTTAAATGAATGAGCATTTTCCTTTCTAAAGTGGAACTGAATCTTCTACACCCAATCAACAATGCTGGGATAATTCAAGTTACTTATTAATTGTTACAAGGCAAACTATTAAAGAAGATGTAGCTGATTTTACCTAATGCCTGATCCTATCTGGAAACTAATTTTTGCACCTAAAATCACCAAGAACCAGGCCCTTATTTACATCTCTATGTCCTGAAAGCATTCTTTATATCGTGCCTCACAAGACTGGGAGGGATGGGAATTGGTAGTGGATCACAGGATAGAATGAAAGGAAATTGATTAGAACATTCTGATACTTGAAATGCAGTTTGAAAAAAAAATGTTTTAAACAGGTATGTTGATGGAATCTATAAAGCCTTCTGGAGAATGGGCAAGCAGTTTGGTACTGGATGCTATAACAGAAGAATGAGCAAGGGCCCAATGTTATGTGGCGGCCTGAGTGGGAGGAAGTTTGAGGGCGAATAGATACATGTGTTTGTGTGGCTGAGTCCCTTTGCTGTCCACCTGAAGCCAGCACAGCACTGTTAATTGACTATACTCCTATAGAAGATAAAAAGTTAAAACAAATGAAAGGAATGGGCAAGGGCAGACATAAAGAAAGAAGGAAACAGGTTCCAATTGTGGCACTCAGGTGGAAGAATCTAAGTATTTATAACAAATTTTAGCCAATTGAAAAGATAGGATACGAATTTTTATAAACCCTTAAAATTCAAAATTATTGTACATGAATGTTCATAGCAGCATTTTTCACAACAGACTAAAAGCCCAAATGGCCCTCAGCTGATGTATGGATGAACAAATATGGATATATCCATACAGCAGAATGGCAATTTAAAAAAATGAAGTGATGATACTTACTACAACGTGGATGAACCGCAAAAAATTTATGCTCAGTGAAAGAAGTCAGATCAAAAGAACATATACTGTATGATTCCATTTATATGAAATGTCCAAATAGATAAACTTGTAGACATAGAGGGTAGATTCGAGATTGCCTAGAGCTGAGGGTGGAAATAAAGAGTAATTATAACTGGACAGGAAATTTCTTTGGGAGATGATGGAAATAATATAAAATTAGGTTGTGCTGATGGATGTACAACTCTGTAGCCTTACTGAAAATCACTGAACTGTAGTTTTAAAGTGGGTGATTTTATGTTATGAAAATTTTTTTTCCCTAATTTTTTGTTCTTGTTGATGTGAACTTCCTAGGTGGCTTGGTGGTAAAGAATCCGCCTGCCAATATGGAACATATAGGAGACTTGGGTTTGATCCCTGGGTTGGGAAGATCCTCTGAAGGAGGAAATGGCAAGCCACTCCAGTATTCTTGCCTGGAAAATCCCATGGACAGAAGAGCCTGGCAGGCTACAGCACATAGGGCAGCAAAAAGTCAGACATGACTGAGCGACTGAGCAGGACCAAGAGTTGATTTACAATGCTGTATGAGTTTCAGATGCACAGCAAAGTGATTCAGTTATGCACACATACCTATATTCTTTTTTAGGTTCTTTTCCTTTATAGGCCATTACAAAATAGTAGGTATAGTTTCCTGTGCTATACAGTAGGTCCTTGTCGATTATCTATTTTATGTATAGTAGCACATATATCCGGAGAAGGCAATGGCACCCCACTCCAGTACTCTTGCCCGGAAAATTCCATGGATGGAGGAGCCTGGTGGGCTGTAGTCCTGGGGTCGCTAAGAGTCGGATACGACTGAGCGACTTCACTTTCACTTTTCACTTTCATGCATTGGAGAAGGAAATGGCAACCCACTCCAGTGTTCTTGCCTGGAGAATCCCAGGCACGGGGAAGCCTGGCAGGCTGCTGTCTATGGGGTCGCACAGAGTTGGACACGACTGAAGCGACTTAGCAGCAGCAGCACATATATCTCAATTCCAAACTCCTAATTTATCCCTCCCCTCTCCCCACTTTCCCCTTTGGTAACCATAAATTCATATTCTACATCTATGAGTCTTTTCTGTTTTGTGAATAAGTTCATTTGTATCATTTTTTAGCTTCCACATATTAATATAAACAATGTCATATCATATTTGTCTTTCTCTGTCTTACTTCACTTAGTATGATAATCTCCAGGTCCGTCCGTGTTGCTACAGATGGCATTGTTTCATTCTATTCTGTGGCTGAGTAATATTCCACTATATACATAATGAAATATTTATATATATGTATATATATCATATCTTCTTTACCCATTCACCTGTCACTGGACATTTAGGTAGTGTCCATGTCCAATAATGATGATATAAATGTTGGATGCAGGTATCTCTTTGAATTATAGTTTTCTCTGGATATTTACCCAGGTAGGATTTTAGGGTCATATGGTGACTCTCTTCTTATATTTTTAAGGAGCTTCTGTACTGTTCTCCATAGTGACTACACCAATTTACATCCCCACCAACAGTGTAGGAGGGGTCCTTTTTCTCTACAATATGGTATGAAAATTATACCTTAATAAGGCTGTTAATTAAACAATTGCTATCTGACTACAGTCTCCTTTATTATTTTTGTTTTGTTATTACTTGTTCAAGGACTCCATGTATGAGGCTATCTTTATTATGGCTTTAAATACATTCCTTGGCTTTCCCCTGGGGTGTGGTTTCAGCTGCTTCATGTGTTTAGGCAGCTAAGGTTGTGCTCAGATATTGCTAACAGAGAAGAACTGCTGGCCTCCTGGTATTCTCAGTCCACTGGGCCAGAGGTCAGGAAAAGGGATGGCCTCCCTCATCACTATCTCACCCTAATAAAGTGGTACCTCTTGTTCTGTCATTGTGAGCCTATTGCCATTCCCCTAAGACCAGAGGGGCATTGGTGGCATAACAGATGCTGGAGGTCTCGGTGTTTCAAGGATGAAGGATGGCCAGGAAAGTGTGCCTTCCAGTGGGAGAGAAGACATGCAGCCCGGCGCAGCAATAACATCAATAATCAATAATCATCAATAATCAGGCAGGTGGTTTTGAATTGCCTTGAATAACCTCATATTTACATAATGGCTTTCCTAGATTTTTTTCTATTATCCCCAACAAATTGCTTTAGAATAACATTATTTCCAGCAAACCCGTCCCCCTAGGAGTGGTCCAAGCATATGTAATGTTTGGGTTTTTTGCTTCTTCAAAGCGTAACACTGAGCCTCATGCTGGTGTTACAAATCTTTGGTTGTCAAGGGCTGAGACAAGGCCCCAGACAAACTAAGATTAGAGATGTCTTCTGTCCCTTCTGCTACAGGTCACGGTGAGGAAGTGGGTAGCATTGTGAGCAGAGTTGCTTGGTAGCTTGTAAGATGTCAGTGGCTTCCCTGGTGGCTCAGCAGTAAAGAATCCACCTGCAATGCAGGAGCCGCCGGAGGTGCAGGTTCGATCCCTGGATCGGGAAGATCCCCTGGAGGAGGGCATGGCAACCCACTCCAGTATTCTTGCCTGGAGAATCCCCGTGGACAGAGGAGCCTGGTGGGCTACAGTCCATGGAGTGTAAAGAGTTGGACATGAGTGAAGCCACTTAGCATGCACACACACACAAGATGTTGATGGAATCTTCGTGGTCTGATTTGGGCTAGAACAAGGGTGTGCCTCGTGTCCATGTCACCTAAGTGTTCTTGTATCTATTTTTTCTGATTTTATTTTTAATTGGAGGATAATTTCTTTACAAAGTTGTGTTGGTTTCTGCCATAGGACAAAGCAAATAACCATAAGTGTATGTATGAATACTCCTCCCTCTGAGCCTCCCTCCTCGCCACAGCACCACCCCTCTAGGTGGTCACAGAGCACCGGGCTGGGCTCCCTGTATTATATGGCAGCTTCCGCCCAGCTATCTGTTTACGCGTGGTAGTGTATATATGTCTGTGCTACTCTGGGGGTTCGCACCACCCTCTCCTTCCCCGGCTGTCCCCACAAGTTCGTTCTCTCTGTCTGCATCTCTATTCCTACCCTGCAAATAGGTTCCTCAACACCATTTTTCTAGGCTCCATATATATGTGTTAATATACAATGTTTGTGTTCCTCTTTCTGTGTGTTGCCTAAGTTTTCAAGCCAACCATGTCAACACTCCCTGAAGTTAGCCCAGGATTCCTGAGTCCCACACTTCCAAAGGATATAGACATAAAAAATAAACTCTGTACTCCTTTTACTCATTAATCCTATTTCTAGCCTCTGGGGACAGCACAAGTCAAAGCCTTCTTCATGACAGCCCTTATAGAGCTGAGAACATCTGTCGTGAAGACATTTCTTCTAAGCCTTCTTTAGTACAGATTGAGCATTCTCGGGACACCAGCCACTCCTCTAACACATGAATTTTCAGTCTTGGATGGAAGAATTTTGTTCTCATCTCTCTTACAGCGTGTTGCCCACTTGAAGTTATGATCTGACCAGAAATGAACATGGCGTGACTGTCACCCGCCTCATTAGTGACAATGACAATTATTCGTGGGAAATATAAGCTGTGATGAGAAAGAATTCTGTCTGGGTAGGGAGAGAAAGTGATTGTCTTGGGTGTTTACCATGGGCAGACTCTGAGTTTTTCTATAAGTATTAGCCCTTTATGCTCATTAAGCAGGGTGGGAGGAGGAGGGGCATTTCTGCTCACCTTTTGGGGCTCACTGTAGGGATGGAAATTTTGCCCAAGATCACCAGTTGGGTCCATCCATTCCAGACATCACCCTGAAGGGTCTCTTTCACTTGAAAGCTTACAAAGGTGAAAAAGATGACTAATTATAAATTAGTATACTATGAGAAAGGAAGTAATGTAGTTTTGCTCAAGAGTTTACTAAGCACGATTAGGCCTAATAGCAAGGAACTAGTCATTCAGCTCTGATATTAGCATCTAATCCTTCTTCACTGGGGAGTCACCGAAGGCCTTCCCTCGGGGTGAGCTCAGAGGGAGCTGGTGTCCCAGCCCTTTCATCATCCCACACCTGCACCACCTGCCTGTTCCCTTCTGGGTCATGCAGTTCTGGGTCTGGAGCACTGGTCTGAGGGTCATGGTGGCTTTAAACCAACTGCTGAGAACTTGCAGGCATTATGTGTGTGATTGCTTCAAGTTTACTCCTCAAGGGCAACCTTCCGTGATTGTGTTTGGGTTCCTTGAAAGAGCACTCCACCACAGCTACACTCTGGATTGGCATGACACCCAACGCTCTGAGCTGTAGCTCGGGGGATGACTAAGTGGGAAGAGAGGAGCTTGTAGGGCCAGCCTTTTCTGGTTCAGGAGCCTTCAGATGTTCACAGGTGGCTCTTGGAGGAAAAATCAGTGCCAGCAGTAGGGATTCTTCCGAAATGTATTTTGCATTGAACACAGATGAAAAATACTAGGTGCATTGATATAGCTGTTTTCATGTGATAACAAGCCTTTGGAGAGTGATCTGTTATACCCGAGAAGGTGGAGAAATTGCCACTGCAAGAGCATGTGACTTTTAATCTCAATAGCACTGACCAAGCAGACACTGCATTGACCTGTGCCACTGGGGTCTTATAAACTTAGCATATATTTGTGAGGGGTAATAGAGAGAAAGATTTTCAATACCAAGAAATTGGAAAGTTGGTTAATAGTGGCTTACACAACTAAAAATTCGGTTTTCTTACCTTCTGAGTAGCTGGGAGGTAGGCAGTGGCAGGCTTGTTTCAGCTGCTTGGTAACCAGACCAGAGATCCAGGCCTTCCTACTCAGGCATCTCAGTGCAGGCTGCCTTTCCAGGCAGATGTTCACACAAGCAGCAAATAGAGCAGAAGGTTGACAAGGCATGATTCGAGTAAGCTTTTCCTCTTATTCTATCCTTTTATCAGAAAATAAAATCTTTTCTAAAGCCTCCCCTAGTGGACTTCACCCATGTATTTCATTGGGAAAAAAATGGACCCCGTGAATACCACTGGCTGCAAAGGACATTGGGAAAGTGGGTGTATGACAAATGAGAACAGGATGATAATAACTGGTTTAAAGAAATTGAGGTCCATAGAGGGAAGCTCAGCACAGTGTCTCTCAGAGGCAAAAAGATGCAGGGATGAAGGCCCCCAAGGTAAGCAACAATGATGGAGCACAGTGATTTGTTGTATGTCGAGTGTGTGTACCAAAAAATCTCACTTCCCACAGTGCAGATTCTAAGAAAAGAAAGCCTTGCATGAAAAGTCAGCTTTAAGTCTTAATCTGCTTCTGAATCAAACCAACACAAACCCAGAATTCTACAAAGGAAAGAAAAACCACTGTGGATTTAGATTTCTAAAAAAATTGAGACTGAAGTATCCAATATAAATAAATTAATGATGTTCAGAAAAGATTGGGTTGAGTATCAGACTATTACTAAACACAGACATGCCACTTGTTACTTTTCTATAAAACATCTTTGAAAACAAAAGTTCTGTTATTATTCTAAAAACAACAAATGAAAAGGATAGATTTAATGCTTTACCTGATGGGGATATATGACAATATTTTCCCTAATATACAAATATCTCATGAAAAAACACTTGTCATTTTTACAAGGTTGATGTTGTTCCATGTCATTATTTATAAGAGGAAAAATTTTACTTGCAAGAAGCAGTGTTTATTGACAACAAGAGTAAACTCTGGAGCCAGGCAGACCTGGATTCATATTCTGAGTTTGCACTTGCTAGCCTTGGTCAGCCCTCCTGTCTTCCCTGAAAATGGGGGATATAATAATAACACTGACTTCACAGACTGCTGAGAGTCTTAAAGGAGCCAGTACCCATTAAATACAACATATCCCAGACATGTACTAAACCCTCAATTTCCCTAGCTCAGCATTTTTCTTGGTTTTTTTCTATGTAAAATAAACCATTTTGGATCTAGTATTAATTGCTAATTGTAGCAGATAATTTATTTGCGAGCTCCTTTTTGTTACTGTTTCATCCATTCTGAGGCATGTCTTGTATCTTTGATCTCTCTGTTGGTGTTCTGCCAAGAAAGTACAGTTTTAAAAATATGCTGTGGTGTGTTTTGATAACAACCTTCTGATTGGATGGTGACTTCGTCTATGGCAGTGGATCAGACCACACCTACCGGAGTAGTTGGCATCTCCTAGGCGACACCAGCCCTCCTCCCGGACCACAGTGTCCCTGGCTGCAGCGGCTCTGATCTGCTGTTAACCCTCTATGTCCTGTGCTGTAAGCTCCAGACACAGCAGCTTTGGGCATCATGGAGAAGTGCTGAGTCATGCTGGCTTTTTCCCCCCACGTTCTGCAGGTCTCCTCCAAGAAATATTCTCTTGGCCCACATGTCCTCATTTTTGTTCTTGAACAGCAAATGTTTTGGACCTAAGCATAAAATGGGACTGTACTATTAGCCAGCTCACATTATTCCATTTTGCCTTCAAGATTTATCATGAGACACTTAGTCAAATACGTTATTAAATCCATGCATAGAGGATTTGCCTAGGCTAGTGGTCTGGCAAAGGCACTGAGGCTAACTTGGAATGCTCATTTGTAATACTGTCCCTCTTCCTTATTAGACAGTAAGAACCCAGGTAATAGACAGCATGCCTGTTTTGATCACAATACTAGAAATAAAACAAATAATTCTCAGCTCACAGACTGATAAAATGAGCCCTGATAAACTGAACTCACCAGACTCTGAATGATGAATAATAGCTTTCTATATGTGCTTCCACTGTCTTCTAATAATAATTATTTTCTAGAAAAACACCCATGGTCCATGTGAAAGTCCCTGCCACTCTGTGGAGCTGATCTCAGGCTTCTCCAGTCTGAGTCTTCCTTGCTACTCTCGTGCTTAGAAGATCCAGATGTATGCATTGGGTTGGTCAAAAAATCCATTTGGGTTTTCCATAAGATGTTACGGAAAATCCAAATGAACTTTTGACCAACCTGATAACATGTCTAACCACACCAGGGCTAATGCAGAACAGCAGTCTTTCATTAAGGCAATCTAAGCAAAGTTAAAACCAGATACAAATAAAGTTGCCTTGCAACTAACTGGGGCTAGGCAGTTCTTAGAGGGCTTAGCTCCTCTAAGAACAAAGGGTAGCCTTAGCTTTTTAGATTCCAGGCTCCAGCATCTCTGATGCGGTCGAGGTAGTATCAAATAAAGGCTGTATTCATTCTTCTGGGGAAAGTGTTTTTAAAATAAATTCTTTACCAAACACAAGACAAGGGGAGGGTGGATTCTGGGAATTGATGCTGCTTGGCTGAATGTGGTTCTTTGGCTTTTGCAGTCACCAGATAACTTTTTCACCCACAGGACTTTAAATTAGTGATTGGAAGGGACCAGGGTGGCCACTCATTGCAGTTGGCATTTCCATTCCACTCAGAGTATCAGGAAATGTGGTTAGAAACAAAGAATAAAAATGCTCTTGATGCTTAAACTGAGTATGGAGAAGAGTGAGACTTTGTGCTTCTTGGCATCACATGTGACCCAGGGCTGCTGCTGAAATGTCCAGTGGAGACTGCTTCCCAGAATCAACTTATAGATCAGAACCAAGCTTGCAACAATGGAAATGGAAGCTTGGAGCAGGCAGGAGACTGCATCAAGATCAATAGGGTGACATACTGCAGTGGCCATGAAAATGTACCACTCAGGTCTCCTGCTGTGGGAGACTGATATTTCCAGCTGTTGGCCCTCTGGACCATGCTGTCCCCCAGCTGCTCATAGCCACCATGGCAAAGGCACTAAGGTGGGCTCATTCTGTGAGATGCAGAACTCCTTTAAGGATAACCTTATCTCAAAGACTTTCCACAGGCTTGAATCTTTCTTGAAACTTTGCTAGTTTCAAGTCTGAGACCATTCTTACCCAACCATCCTTCCTTCCCCCTCTCTCTCTATAGGTGTTAGACTGTTAGTGTACTCTCAGAGTGCTCCTTGCCTTCAGGCTCTCTCCTCCAGGAAATCTCTTGCACATCTACTCCCGTCTTGGCATCTGCTCCTTGGCAGCCCAGACTAATGCATGTAGCATTTCTTTGCCCATTCAACTGAGCATTGTTACTGCTCCAAAACCAAACCATATCATACATAGAGATTGGCTGTCTTGATCAGGGTGAGAGGAAAGACCAAATATATTTATAATTCCTTAGATAAGCGAGGAGTGAGAGCTTCTTCTTCCCTCTGCCCCCCTTGCCTCCTTTGGCCAATCATAAAATACTGTGTCTCATATAACTTGTGTGTAAAATAAGAATATAATACTATGTTGCTGCTGCTGCTAAGTCACTTCAGTTGTGTCTGACTCTGTGCAGCCCCATAGATGGCAGCCCACCAGGCTCCCCCGTCCCTGGGATTCTCCAGGCAAGAACACTGGAGTGGGTTGCCATTTCCTTCTCCAATGGATGAAAGTGAAAAGTTAAAGTGAATTCACTCAGTCATGTCCAACCCTCAGCGACCCCATGGACTGCAGCCTTCCAGGCTCCTCCATCCATGGGATTTTCCAGGCAAGAGTACTGGAGTGGGGTGCCATCGCCTTCTCTGATAATACCATGTTAGGAGTTGGTATACTTATTAGCCCTTTGACATATTGAGAGGGAGAATAAAAGACCATCACCCATGCTAACACTGAAACCTGCCTACTCTGGAATGTAGCACAGTCTCTCAACTCTCTAAAGAAACCAACATACACAGGGGTTAGGAGCTGTGTATAGGGGAGAGGTAAAGGAGTGTGTTTTACAAGACTAAAGGTTTCCCCACTTGCTGTGTCTTAGCTATGTTTACTGACTCATCTGTCTGATGTGAGCTCCATGAGCTTAGGGCCTGTATTTACATTTCTCTTGTTTGCTTTCATATCCCAATTTCTTTTCACCTGGAAAATAGATGTGCTCAGTAAATATTTGCCAGTAAACAAGCCCATGTGACCCATGGCCCTTTCTTTGTCGTCATTATTTCCTGCTAGCCTGTGGAAGTGGGCGGGTAAGGATAGGGAGCAGAGGACATCAATTATTTTTACCTTTCAGTTTCCCATAACTGAGAAGTCAATAACCAGTAGTTGCTTGTCACTGGGCCTCTCTATGACTATTTGTATGGTTGCTATTGTTTTTGTTGTTTTTTAAAAATAAATCCTGGATTGTCTTTGAGTAGCAGAAGTTAATAGTGAAGTCTCTATGTGAAGGCTGCAAAGGAGGTAGTCAAGATAGGTAAAAATAACCTAACAAAATTGCTGAACTTTGTAATATATTTATATACATCATAAATATCAGAATATGAAAAATAAACCCAAAATGAGTGCATAAAAACAACTGCAACAGCTCATTTCTCTTTTCAAAAATGAAACAGTATCTTATTTGGGGCCATTTTTTATTTGCAGTAAATATTGCAAGTAAGCGTTCTAAATGATGGAAGAAAAGTTGTAATAACATTATAATTCATTTTCAGTTTTTGTAAAAACTGAAACATTTTAGTTCATTAACTTATTAGTCATAACTTCAGTGAAACACAATTTACAAGATCGTATCCATTTATTTGTGAGCACATTATGAATAACAAAGATGATTTGTTAATTTGATAATCACAAGCCATTATTTGGCTAGAGAGAGCCAATTAAGTAAGAAGTATTTAACTCTCTTTTTTTCTCAGAAAGAAAGACAGGAGCTGACTAAGCTTGGATGGGGAGCATAGAGAATTAAAATAATCATGCTGTTAGAACGGGCAGAAGAATTTTAGATGACCTGGTCCAGGACTGTTAACCTTGAGGGCATGAATATCTAGGGAGTCAATGAATTGGTTTCATGGGCGGTCTATCTACCCTTTAAGTTAGATGCAAAATGTTATGGGAAGGTACATAAGCATGTTTTTCTGGAGTGAGGACCCATAACCTCAAAAGATTGGGAAATCAATGTGCTATAGAAGTGATGGAGGAGAACAATTATGCTGGGGACCTTGGCAACCCTGTTAGATGGTCTTGGAAATGCAGAACAGACCACTGGTCCGCCTGAGGATGACATGAATTCAATGGCTCCCAGAGCCCTCAAAAGCAAGAGTATGAGGTGTAATCAGATCAGAGAAAGGAGCAATGAGGTGCTCCTCACCTCAGCTGTCTATGAGTATTCCCATGTCCTCATGGGCTTTGAAGGTACATGATGGTCTCAGGACATGATGGTCCTGTCAGCCTGGAGGGTCAGCACTACTGGGAACACATGTTAGGGCAAAGAAGAACAAGAGGTCAAAGACCAGGCCTGAACAGAAACAGAAAAAGAATCAAATGCTGGTTTGGAAAGGTACTCAAGGGTTTGCCTTTCCACATAATGACGTTCAAGGAGTGGACAGAATTTGCAGGCTCAGGTGTCCCAGAAGCAGGTGAAAGAGAGGAGAGCTGAAAGCTCCCAGTTTCTATAGCAAAATTCCCTCCCCAGGAGTTTCTCTTCCTTTGGGGTTCTCCTGAATCAACCCCAAAGCCACCAGGGCACTCAGCTCCAGGACTCTGTTGCATCTCCTCCCCTCCTTCACCTGCAGTAGGGTGCTGAGCTGGTTTGTACCAGATGGTGAGAGCTCATCGTTAGCCTTTCTCAACTCTGCCTTCAGTGACTTCACAACTGGTAGTGTGAAGTTGACCGTGGTGGAGTACATGAGCAGATGTTACAAATCAGGGACTCCCCCCACCCAGGGGTTGTTAAACATTTACCAGCATTTACCAGTTACTGGCTAAGAGTGAGATAGTGATAAGGAGTGTGTGGGGCTTTAAACAGGAGGTCAGGGAAGAATTCCAATAAGGTGGCGTTTAGGAAAAGACTAGAAAGACATGTAAAAATAAATCACGTAGATATCTGAGGGGCAAGCATTCTTGTCACAGGAAACAGTGAATACAAAGCACCTGATGCGAGAGTGTGCTTGGAGGTCAAGAGGCAGCAAAAAAGGATAGTGTGGCTGGAGCAGAGTGAAGAAGAGAGCCATAGGGAATGAGGTCAGAGATGGATGAGGGGGTGGGAGGCAAATCATGAAAGACCTTTCAGATATTATAAAGAACTTGACTTTTCCTTTGAGAAAAATGGTGAGCCCATTGGAGGCTGTAGAGCAGTAAAGTGACATAAATATAACTTAGATTTTTAAAGGTTTTACTCCTTTTAAAAGGGGTGCTTTGTAAAGATAGACTGTTAGGGGCCAATGGGGGTCAAGGCAGTTACAGAAAGACCAGTTAAGAGGCTATCAGAGTAATCCAGATGAAACATGGTGGTGACTAGGATAAGAGGGCTGCTGCTGGAGGGATGAGAAGTGGCCGTATTCTGGATGTGAATGTGGTAAAATTGTTATTAGCAGGCCACTTTCAGCTTAATAGAGACAGACCTTCTTAATATAGAGATTTAAAAATCTCCAACAAAGTACCAAGCTTTCTGGGCCTGGATATAATCAGTGAGAAACCTGATAGCCACTCATCAGAGATACTGTGGAAGAGCTTCCTATGCTGGGAGGAGCTTGCATCCACTGACCTCTAATATTCTACAGTGGCATAGGGGCTTGGTTACATATGAAACTGTCTGTTCTAATGTGACCACTGAGTTGAGGCTAAGGGAGCAAATAGGGTTGGATATATCTACTAAAATGGCTTCATTTCTGTTGATGTTTTTTCTTAGATTAATTCAATATAAATATTATATAATATAAAAATTATATAATTATATCTGGATATAATATAGTATATGTAATACCTAGTATTATATACAACATATTAATGCTTAGAGGGGGGCTCAATATAATTCTATATGTATATATGTATGTATGTATGTACATATATATATATTTATTTACACACTTACTTGACAGACATTTACCTCAAAGGGTTTGAAGGTAATGGGCGGGGTTAGTTTAGAGCATGTTGCTCTCCGTGGTGCTGAAACCCCAAAGTTAAGGGATGGCATTCTTTCAAATGGATGTCTCAGCCTCCTTGGAGGTGAGGTTACTGGGCTTGTGCAGTCACATGAGGTATAGATGGGGTGGCCTGGGAAGGTTTGAAAGCAAATAAAAAGAAAGTGTCTTAGATTCAGGATATAACAGCAGGAAAGAATTTTAGGAAATATCTAGTCCAACACCTTAACCTATCTACAGAGGAAACAAAGATAGAGAGCAAGCACATAGATGCTAGTAGTAGAGATCCACAGCCCACTGTAAGCTAGGATGGGATAGAACAAGAGAGGGTTAGTCCTGTGGGATTGTTCTTAACACTTCTGATGGAGTTTTCTACCAGCTTAATTCTCTCTTATCATGTGACACCCCCATGAAAAAGTATCCTCAGACATGTGCATTTATGCATGAATTTTCCTGTGCAATGCATTTATACCTGGCACCCCCAATCTGGACTTTATATCTGCAAGTGTGAAGGAGCTGCTGGTTGGTATCACCCCAAACTTTCTGGGCTTCTGCAACTGACCACTACTTTTTATTTATTTTCCAAGCTTTTAATTGGTCTGAATTGATTTCTGAGAGATTGAAAGAGCTTGGTGTGCCTTTATATGTTATTTTTGTCCTTGTGTGGTTGATTTTGTGCTCAGTGAGGCTGTAGATCTGCCATTTGAATACAGTTAATGAGGCTGAAGGACAGGGGAAAGAACAGAGGGAAAAGCACCCAGGAACCAGTGGTGCAGACTTGCAGTGAAGTAAGAACTTGTGCCATGATTTATTAACTTGTACAAAAGAAGAGACAGGCCTAGAATCTGCTGAGATGGATAATCATGCTGATTAAGCTGGTGGGAGTTTCCTTATCTAAATTATCTAAGTAAACACAGAGGTGCTTGAGAGATAAGATTTATATATATACCTGAAGAAGCTATGTTAAATCTTCACTTTAAATTTTTGTTAAATGCTAATTAAGTGTGTGTGTTTCTAACTGGGCTGACATTAATAACTACTGAACTAGTGAATTGCAAAATGCCATTGACTCCTGATCTGTAAATAGAACAAAGCCATCTGTGGCATCAGAGAGCATAGAAGTTCCCACTTCACCCTCCCAGAGGTTCATTGTAACCTTGGTTCGCAGATGGAGGTGGCTCAGCTGCCCTGAGCACAGCTTCATCTGCCTCAGTGCCCCAGAGCCAAGAGCAGGTGTGGATCCCATGCCTAGTCTCCCCAGGGGCCAGGAAGAGCAGGTCGGAGAACCACACTGCCAACAAAAGCCAGTAACGAGGCCTTTCCTTGCTGTTTCAGCCTGCGCAGGGCTCCAAGGGGCAGGGGAGGGAAGCCTTGTTCAAACACCCTCTACCTGCCTGTGTGCAAGAGCACTTCAGATTCAGAAGATGCTTTCACCAAAGCGTCTGTCTCTAAGCCTGAGTCCTGAGGTTCTCACCAATATGCTATTTAAAGTCTGCACACGTGTCAGTTGAGACAGGGAGGGTGTGTCTGAAGAATGGTCTAAATGGCTAGTGTTTCCCTCCATCTCTTATTCCCCAAATTGACTCACTCAATTCCTGTGGAAAAGATCTTCCTCTACAGAAACGTGTTTACCTTCGCTACCCTGCCTTCCTGCCATACCAGAAGATCTTTTATTTTTCTTTTCTATTTCCTTTTCCACTCCAGTGAAGGTATGAGTTCTTACTGGTTGTAAGAAAATTAGCAAATAAAGAAAATGTTCTGGCAAGGACAGGGGCCTCCATCTTTCATTGTGTATGTGTGTGTTAGTCACTTCAGTTGTGAATGACTTTTTTGCAACCCCATGGACTGTAGCCCACCAGGTTCCTCTGTCCATAGAATTCTTCAGGCAAGAATATTGGAATCGGTAGCCATTCCCTTCTCCAGCCACCTTTCATTATGTGAGCTCTGGTTTGTCCTTGAGAACTGTCTGGATGTGGCGATGTAGAATGCAGCTAACGGTGGACCCCTGTCCAGGTCTTCAGATTTCTGCGGCTCAGGCTGTTTCTGACAGCAGGGAGGTTTGCATGGGGTTGGGGGAGGAGCCCAGGGACTTAATAAATGGTGTGAAAGGAGGTGGCTCTGGAAGGGCTGAGCCCTGTTCCTATAAGAGCCTCAGGAGGCAGAGGTCCTGGGCCTGATCCTGCATTGCAGGCTGAAGCTGGCTTAATTGCTGGTAATTAGGCAGACTCTATAGAGTTTCTGGGCATGCCTGGTGGGGGAGGGGCTGGATGTCTGGCCTTGGATGAGCTGCAGGAAAGCGAGTGTCTGCTCCACTGAGCTTGCTGTTCGCTCTGCCACTCCCAGCAGGGCCTGTTGCTGGGCAGTTTTCAGCACTAGGAGTCTTTGCAAAGCTGGACGGAGGATTGTCTTTGCAAAGGAAATCAAGGCAGAATAGAAACAGTCTTTATTGAGAGCTTACTATAGGTTAGATATGCTCTGTTGTGCTATGCTTAGTCAATCAGTCATGTCTGACCCTTTGCAACCCCATGGACCATCAGGATCCTCTGTCCATGGGGATTCTCCAGGCAAGAATACTGCAGTGGGTTGCCATGCCCTCCTCCAGGGGATCTTCCCAACCCAGGGACTGAACCCAGGTCTCCTGCATTGCAGGTGGATTCTTTACAAGCTGAGCTACCAGGGAAACCCAGATATTATGCTCAGCACATTTAATTCTCAAAACATCTCAATGAGGGAATTTAAAATTGATGATGATGATAAAAGATTAAGTGATTCACTCCAGGTATACAGTTAGCATAGAATGAAAATTTACTTCATTGGATCCTGAGTTTGTGCCCTTAAGGCCCATGCTATTTTGCAGAGGTTGTAAGCTGGTAGCTTATGAACCGGGATCTGCTCTTCTATGTGTCTGGTCCCCACATTACTTTACAAAATGGACATGTCCCTTAAAATTCAGGAATTTAGATTTTCTTGGAAAAAAAAAAAAGACAAGATCTGCCAACAATGGCCCAGTTTTTTGCATGGCAATAAAATTGAGTGAATGCTGCCCCTTCTAGAAAGAGAATTCTTTAATTTCCCTGGAGACATTTTTTACACTGCTCCTTCTTGCCTATCTCCTAGTTCATTTCAATCATTTGTGGAACTTACCTGACCCTTGTTAGCATTTTGACACTGGCTCCCAGAATGCAGGCTAGAATAAAAACATCAAATGAGAAGAAAAGCTGGAATAAAGGAAGGAGGTGGGAGGCTCAATTACATGAGCAAGCATCCTTGGGCTCAGCCACACACTCAAAGAGCAAAAGCTCATCACTGAGGCCAGTTGGTCCCTCGTCTAACTTTCACAGATGAGCAGAGAAAAGCTGGTTCAGGGAAGGGGACAGATGCACAGAAATCTCAGGAAGCTCTGTATTCTGAGACAAGCAACTTTCTTTGTCTGCTTTTAACTGATTGCTTTTCATAAAGCTTTGCCGTAGCTCTGCTTTATCATTCCTGCCTGAGCTTCCAGCTGGACAGAATCCGAAAGCTAAAAGCCTGCAACTTACAGAGAAGGAGGACATTTGGCTGCACTATGGCTCTATGGCCACACCAGCCTGTGTGCTTCTGGGCTGTCAGGTGGGAAATTTCATCTGAGTCTAGAGTTTCCTGCTGTATCAGTCTTCCCCAGGCTCCTGCAGAGTTCAGGCTCATGTAGCCACACCAGCAGTCCTGGCCTTTTAGAGGTGGAGGTGAGAGGAGAGTATAAACAGTTGATTGGTTCTCTTAACCAGGAGAGCCTCCCTGGTGGCTCAGAGGTTAAAGCGTCTGCCTCCAATGCGGGAGACATGGGTTCGATCCCTGGGTCGGGAAAATCCCCTGGAGAAGGAAATGGCAATCCACTCCAGTATTCTTGCCTGGAGAATCCCATGGACAGAGAAGCCTAGTACATTACAGTCCACGGGGTCGCAAAGAGTCGGACACGACTGAGCGACTTCACCACCATCACCAACCAGGAGAATCAGCCACCCTGGTCAAGGCAAGAGCCATCATGGGGGTGGTTCAGTGTTGTGGTCCGGTTTGTAAAGTCCTCGAAGTGAGCAGGGAAAGAGTCAGGTCTAATTCCTCTAGAGGACTATGTGATCTCCAAGCTGGGGCCATGAAACCCCAGAGGGGTTCTAAGAGGGGTCTTAGAACATGTCTGCTACGTGTGAGTGACATTCAAGCTCAGGTGACTGACCCTGAGAGTGACTAGGCTTTTCCCTAAGGACCTGTAGAGCAGCTGGTATTTCCCATTTTCATTGGCCAGAGACTCTGCCCCTATACACGTGTGCTCTAGCCTCTTCCTCCCAGACTAGTTATTTCAAGATTCTCTGCTAAGACATCTCAGTGAAGGCTGCTCTTTCCTAAAACCAAACCTCAGAGGTTGCCTGAATTAGGGCTGAATTAGGATGACTCCAGTCCTGAGCAGAGGCATTAAGAGCAGGGTGCAGACTTGTGCTGGGTTCATCCTGGCCCTGCCACTTGCTCGCTGGGTTGACTTACGAGTCACTTAACCTCTCTGAGCTATGGTTCCCTCATTTAAGAAATGCATAATGACCCTGTCTCCCAGGGTTAAAATGAAAACTCTTTGAAAGAATGCAGCATATGGAAGGGCATATTACTCTAGGAAGTGTTGAATCAAGGGTCTTGCTGCTCTGTCCGCTGCCTGTCTCTCTAATCTTGACTCCTCCCATCGCCCCGCCCCTTCCAGTGCTGTTTCTTCTGATAGGAACATTCTTTCTAGGCTTCATCCTACGCTTGAGATCACTGCCTCCCCTGGCCTTCCTGGTCAGATCAGGTCCCTAGGCTGAACTCTTTCAAACTACCTTGTACTTTCCTTTCGGAGCCCTTACTGCTGTTGGTGGGAAATGCTACTATCTGTTTCTCCCACTACATTTAGAACTGCATGCGAGCAAGGTTCAACTGTTTTGCCCACTCGCCAGTACCTGGCACATAGTAGGCCCTCAACAAATACTTGTTGAATGATTAATCAATGCTAAAACTCGAGTTTTTTGTTGATCTTCATGACCTTAAATTTGGCAATGGAGTAGTACTATCTGACATCAAAAGTATAGATGACAAAAGAAAACATTAATTGGATGTCATCAAAATTAAAAATGTTTGTATTTCAAAGGGCATGGTCAAGACAGTGAAAAGACAACTCGCAGAATGCAGAAAATACTTGCAAATCATATATCTGACAGGGGACTTGTATATAGAATGTATGAAGAACACTTACAACTCAACACTAAAAAGATATACAAGCCAGTTAAAATGGGCAAAGGATTTGAACAGAATTTTCTCCAAAGAAACTATGCAAATAGCTGTAATGGAAGGATGCTCAACATCATCAGCCACCAGAAAGATGTAAATCAAAACCAGAGTGAGATACTTTACACCCACTAGGATGGTAGAATCAAAGAGTCAGATAATAGTAATTGTTCACAAGGATATGGAGAAATCAGAGCTCTTATACTCAGATAGAGGGAGTGTAAAATGGAGCAGCCACTTTGAAAAATTGTCTAACAGTTCCTCAAAATGTTAAACATAGAGTTACTATATGACCAGCAATTCCACTCCTGACTATGTACCCAAGAAAAATGCAAATGTGTCCATGCAAAGACTTGCATGCAAATGTTCGTAGCAGCATTCTTCATAATAGCCTCAAAGTCAAAACAATCCAAATGTGGCTCTCTCCCACAGGGAGTTATCAGATCAATAGGGAAGACAAGCATATATGAAATAATAAGCAATACCATTGGGCCAGAATCAGAGGTTGCTTTGAGACATAAGAACTGCCATCCTGTGAAGGCACACAGCCTGGGGAGGTGGGAAGTCTTGCAGAGGAGATATTTTAAACACCAAGTGCAGAAATCACATCCTGTGACACTCGGTGCTGGCATTATGTATTTTCTAGTACCATTGTCTGATGTTTCACGTGGTTTCGTCTGGTCTGCCCAGCCAGACCAATTGGTTTTATCTTTGTTTCTTTCCCAACTGCAAGCACAGAGCCTCAAACCCAGCTTGGAGTGATTGGGTTCTGCGATGAGGATGGAGCCAGACTCAGGATTCAGAGCTTCCTGTCTGAAATGACCTGTCTCTCCTAATCATGCCTGTGTCACTAAGGGCTTCCTTTCTGCATTTGTCAGCCTACCCAGCAGCCAGGGAGGGCAGAAGAGCAGGCTAGTGTTCCTGTCTGGGGAAGTAACTGGAGAACAGGAAGAATAGGGAAGCTGGTTTTACTTCAAGGTCACCCAGGGGGCAAGCACCTGGCTGATCAGGGATTAGCATAGAGTTACTGTCCTGTTAAGCCCACACAGCTAGTTTGTTTGTCTATTTCTAAGAGAGGTTTATGGTCATTTAAGGGAGGAAAAAAATCAGTCTGAACCAATCTTAAGACTAAAATAATTATATGTTGGGGTTAGGGAGAGGGGAGTACAGATTACGTCTTTAAGAAGGAAAAAAGATGCAAATAATAAAGTTACCCCAAAACTGTTGTTGATTCTCAGTATTCCTGAGCCCCTCTAACATCTACAATTCTGAGACAGGGAAGATTAGCTTAAGCAGCCTCAGTGTTCCTTCGGCAAGTTTGTTCTATTTAATATATCGTTTAATATATTTGTTCATTTAGGCCATGACTCATTGCTTCTCTAAATTCTATTTTTAGCTGTTGCTTCTCAGTTGGATTTTTCCACAAATCAGATGTTCAGCTATGTGTCCAAGGGGCCAGCATCTCCCTTGGGGCTGAAAAACTGACCATAGTATCTTATTATTTGTAAACTGTGGAAGGTTGTGGTAAAAATGTTTTTCACGTCCCCTAAAACTTGTTATGATTGAGCTATCACCCTATAGGGAGTATGTGATGAAATGCAAAGTATGTTATAAGGCATAATTCCCAGAGAAGGATGGTGGCCCCCTCCCTGCCTGTTATTGTCTAATATCTGACTCCTGGCCTGCTCCTTAGAAAGGAACCTGGTGCCACATGAACAGGGAATGATTCATCAAACATGCTGATATGCATGGCGGAGGGGTGAGGTTGAGAGATGGAGTGGCTCTGAAGGATGTGAAGGTGGCCGGGAGAACGGATCCAGAGAAGGGCAATCAGACCCCGAAAAAGCAGGGTAGGAACCTGAACCAAGAGAGAAGGAATCTCAGGATAGATAGATATAGTGGAAACTAACCAAGATGGTGGGCCACATGGCTGCCAAGAAGTGACCATTTGTTAACATTCATTTTTTTCTCCTGAGTTTATTACTAATGTATGTGAATATTTTTAGGTAAAAGCATAGATAAGTTCTGGAATAATACAAACCAAATGATAGCAAGTTCTGGAGAGGAAAAAAATAAATGGGAGTTGAGAGAAGTGGAATGATTGCCTTCTACTTTAAATACCTCTAAGTTATTAGATTTCTTTTTAATAACAAAACTGTATTTATATATTCCTTCTATAACTAAAGACAAAAATAAAAGGCAATGAGGAGAGAGTGTAAGACTATATAAATTGTTAAAAAATAAAATAAAATGGTTTTTATTCAGAGAAAATAAAAACTGTTTATAATAAAAACTGTTTCCAATGCTGAAGCTGTAGCTCCAATACTTTGGCCACCTGATGAGAAGAGCTGACTCATTGGAAAAGATCCTGATACTGGGAAAGACTGAGGGCAAGAGGAGAAGGGGCAACAGAGGATGAGATGGTTGGATGGCATCACCAACTCAATTAACATGAGTTCGATCAAACTCTGAGAGTTGGTGAAGGACGGGCAAGCCTGGCGTGCTTCAGTCCATGGGGTCACAAAGAATTAGACACAACTTAGCAACAGAACTGAACTGAAATGAACTGAATGCTTCCACTCAGAGGTAACCTCACTAGGGGAGCATTTCTTGCCCAAGCCCAGAATGGTACATTTGGAGTCCAGGCAGAAAGTCTCCACTAGTAGAAAAAAGACTGCCACACCAATGAACTGGGGACAAGTGGTCAGAATCAAGCTAAGGACTGTGCAGACAAAGCCACTGACCAAGTCAGGAAGAAGGTCACAGATCAAGGATTAGAGCTGACTGCTCCAGCCAGAGGGAATTCGAGGCTTGGCTACTATAGATGATCAGCCTTAGTCCTATTTTCATTCTGTGCCCCTAAATGATAATGTCATCAGCAAGAGATCAGATGTTGTAGTTGGCTCTTGCCCAAACTGGAAGTTAGCGTTACACATAGAGTTGACACTACCACACGGAAGCTCACCCTAAATCTCTGGTAGGTATGGGGTGAGGAGGGAGTTTCTGGGGCCAGAGGGCCTTCAAGAGGGGTCAGTGACCTTCAGATCAGTCATAGATAAGGGAAGAGGGCCTATAGTTGGCACAAAATGCCTTAGGGTCTAGAAGAGTCTAGAAGCAATGAGGATTCTATGGGCATTGGAGCACCCCTTTGGGGCACCTCTGGCCTCCTTTCACTAAAGGTGCCATAATCAGGAGATGAGGGAAAGCACCACAGCACATCCACATGGCTCTGTGACTTCACTATATGCCCTTGTTTGGAAAGCACCAGATCCAATGCCTGAATAAAGGAGCAGCAGAAAGTTTTAATGCCCCAGTTCTCCTGCTGCAGGGAAAACTGTGATTTCCATATAAGTGTGTCTGGGCTACAGAGGATGGCGTAGACTGGAGGGATCCTTTCTTTCCACTTTTCGGTCACACAGTGCAGCATGCGGGATCTTATTTCCCCAACCAGGGACTGAGCCCACGCCCCCTGCAGTAGAAGCATGAGCTCCTAGCCACTGGACTGCCAGGGAAGTTCCTGAAGGGGTTAAAAGTAACAAGAGAAATAGGAGAAAGGCATGAAACCAAGAGGCACGGTTGGTGGAGGAGAAACTACCCACTCCATTCTCTGAGAGCGCTAAACGCCTCCTACCCTGAACAGAGGCGGGAGCCACAGGGAAGACCATGCTTCGTGCCACCAGTTATGAAACAAGACATCCACATGGGTCCTTTGGCCTTCAGGACATTAGCTTTGGATTTCGCGCATTTTTTAAGGAAGATGAAGACAGCCAGTTGTTGAATCTGCTATGAACATTTAAAGAAATGTGCTCTTAATCTACCATAGCATTAAGTACCTCTCGAGATAGCGCCTGTCACATCAATAAGACGTGAAACTCGTCTATCTCAGCATCTCTCCATATTTAACCACTTGGAGGGAAAGAAACGTTCATGTTTACGTGGGACCAGGGACTGAGCCCACGCCCCCTGCAGTAGAAGCATGAGCTCCTAAGCCACTGGACCGCCAGGGAAGTTCCTGAAGGGGTTAAAAGTAACAAGAGAAATAGGAGAAAGGCATGAAACCAAGAGGCACGGTTGGTGGAGGAGAAACTACCCACTCCATTCTCTGAGAGCGCTAAACGCCTCCTACCCTGAACAGAGGCGGGAGCCACAGGGAAGACCATGCTTCGTGCCACCAGTTATGAAACAAGACATCCACATGGGTCCTTTGGCCTTCAGGACATTAGCTTTGGATTTCGCGCATTTTTTAAGGAAGATGAAGACAGCCAGTTGTTGAATCTGCTATGAACATTTAAAGAAATGTGCTCTTAATCTACCATAGCATTAAGTACCTCTCGAGATAGCGCCTGTCACATCAATAAGACGTGAAACTCGTCTATCTCAGCATCTCTCCATATTTAACCACTTGGAGGGAAAGAAACGTTCATGTTTACGTGGGATACAGAGAGTAATCATCCAATAAACCTCGGTTCTATTTTTAGATGCTTGTCTCTAGGCTTCTGGATACTGGGCCACAAGGCAGCGTTGGCAATGTTAAATCAAAAAATCAGTTTCTCATTTTAAGTGGAAAATGCACTGTTTCTGGGTTTGCTCATATCCATTTTCACAAGTTAATTGCTTGGGAATACATATGCATGCATTTTCCCCCCTTAATGCTGTCCTACACAAAACTGCTTGAAGAACAAATCCGCAGTTAAAAATATTTTTTAAAAAATTTGTGAGATGTAAAATAATAAAGCTTAACATGGCAGATTGAAAAAACCAATAGGGCCTTGAAAACTAACCAATGGATACTCCAGCCTTTCCTTGGAGGCTTCCAGTCTAGTTGGAAGGGAGCCCTGACAGTCTTTCACTTGTGTGCAGAGAAATGGAAGCAAATCAGTAAGACATCTGAGAAGCTCATATTTTCTCCATCCTTGGAATCCCCATCAGCTCTGGATGTCACCCTACATCATCAGCTCAGAGACTAAAGGTAAGAGCAGCAGCAGCCAGCACTAGTTGTTAGTGTTGTTCAGTCACTCAGTCCTGTCTGACTTTGCGACCCCATGGGCTGTAGCACACCACGTTTCCCTGTCCACCACCATCTTCCAGAGATTTGCTCAGACTCATGTCCATTGAGTCAATGGTGCCATCCAACCTTCTCACCCTCTGTCATCCCCTTCTCTTCCTGCCCTCAATCTTTCCCAGCATCGGGGACTTTGCATTCAGTGGCCAAAATATAGGAGCTTCAGCTTCAGGATCAGTCCTTTCAATGAATATTTAGGGTTGATTCCCTTTAGGATTGACTGGTTTGATCTCCTTCCTGTCCAAGGGACTCTCGAGAGTCTTCTCCAGCACCACAGCTCAAAATCATCAATTCTTTGGCACTCAGCCTTCTTTGTGGTCCAGCTCTCATATCTGTACATGACTACTGGTAAAACCATAGCCTTGACTATACAAACCTTTGTTGAAAAGTGATGTCTCTGCTTTTTAATATGCTGTCTAGTTTGGTCATAACCCACTCCAGTGTTCTTGCCTGGAGAACCCCAGGGACGGGGGAGCCTGGTGGGCTGCCGTCTATGGGGTCGCACAGAGTAGGACACGACTGAAGTGACTTAGCAAAGTTTGGTCATAGCTTTTCTTCCAAGGAGCAAGTATCTTTTAATTTCATGGCTGCAGTCACTGTCTGCAGTGATTTTGGAGCACAAGAAAATAAAGTTTGCCACTGTTTCCATTTTTTCCCCACCTATTTGCCATGAAGTGATGGGACTGGATGCCACGATCTTATTTGAATGTTGAGTTTTAAGCCAGCTTTTTCACTCTCCTCTTTCACCTTCATCAAGAGGCTCTTTAGCCTCTCTTTGCTTTCTGCTATTAGGGTGTCATCTGCATATCTGAGGTCATTGCTGCTTCTCTCGGCATGAATGGTACCCTGTGCTGGGCAGTACACCCCATGCTATGTAGGCAGTGTCTCACTGAATCATCACCACACTTGGTGAGTTGGACAGTGTCCACTTTACAGATGAGGAAACTGAGACACCAGTAGGGAAGTGGTAGAGCAACACACAGAGGACTCCAGATCGCATGCCTTTCATCCGTTTCTGGCTGTGAGAAAACAAAGGCAAGATAACTTTCTCTGGAATCCCAGGGTAAGAGGAGCGGCCAGAGATAAATGCAGGGCCTGGGTCCTGTACAGATGCTGTGGGGCCTCCAAGGCACGATCAATACTGCAGGCAGTTTGCATTGTGATTTTTGTTGTTGCCGTAGTTGAGGGTCACATAAGCCGTCCTAAGTGAGAGCAAAGGACTGGTCCCCTCCACCTGTCGCCTCTTTCCTTTGGTTATTCAGCATCTTCTCCCCTGACACTGGGAACAGCTGGGGTTAGTGAGCTGGAACCCAAGCAGATCAATACCACCTGCGCTTGAGGACATTGTTAGACGAGCACTAATGCTCATTGCAGATACATCCAGGATGCCAGCCGTGCTATAAAGGTGAAGACGACTTTGCCTAATGTCAGGAGGTCCATCCTACTGGAACATGGAACGTTCTTCTGCCTCGCTCACCCATAGCTTTAGAGAAGGTAAACTATGTGCTGTTTAAATACTTGTAATAATGCTTTGTGTGCAATGTTTGCATAAATAATAAAAATCCCATCTATCAATATATACATGAAACATACATGTATGACACACACACTCACTCTTAAAATTTGCATGAAGTTTTCACTGTGTTGTAAGATTCTCAGATGCTACTTTTTTTTTCCCCCAAAATGAAAAATACTAGGGACTTCCCTGGTGGCTCAGTGGTTAGAAATCCACCTGCCAATGCAAGAGACATGAGTTCAATTCCTGATCCAGGAAGATCCCATATGCTGTGGAGCTACTAGGCCGTGTGCCTCAACTACTGAGCTTGTGCTCTGCAGCCTGGCAACCGCAACTGCTGAGCCCACGTGCCTAGCCTCCATGCTCCGCAACAAAAGGAGCCGCCATGACGAGAAGCCCACTCGCTGCAACCAGAGCAAAGGCCCTGCAGCAAAGAAGACCAGAGCAGCCAAAAATAAGTAAATGACATTCTTTTTAAAAATACTATTAATGTGTACTATTATATTCAAAATGTATTACTTGCGTAACATGTTTTGCAAGACATATTTTTGTGGTTTTTTTTTTTTGGCCATTTTTGTCTTAAATGAAGGCACAACACCATTGCCATGAATAAGAACTTAGGCACACTGGAACTGCTTTCCTGATATGGCTGCCACTTTCCTATGGAGGAGGGCCCATCCTGGTGGCGAGCAGAGGTGGCTGTCTGTGCCACAAATGCCAGCACCTTCCTTCTCTAAATTGTGTTGGAAGGCATGGTGGTCTGCTCAAGTTTCAAATGTTCTGTAGCCCTTTGAGAGCCATGAAGACAACGAGGTGACAAGCTCAGGAAATGGAGGCAGAAACGACTATTTTTTTTTCCCTGCAAGAATATTTCCAGGAATGATCCTCCTCAAAATTAGAGATGTCTCACAGAATTTAGCTGAGGTCCTTCATATAAAAATAATAGCTATATAAGAGGTCATGGATTTTGTCTCTCCTAAAGGATACTGCATTTTCAAGAAAATTCCTGCACAAATGCAAATGCACAGAGAGACATTTTATCAGATGTCCAGCCACACAGATACAACTGCCACACCTGTCATTTTTCTCACCTACATTCCTAATAGGGAAAAAGGAATCTTAAGTTCATGTAACAAAACACATTGTTGGACGCTGAAACACAATGTCAGGGAAAAAAAAAAGAAAATCCCTTCAATCCAGTAAGTGATGCTGGATCCCCAAACCATTTGAAAACATGGAACTACCTGGCTCCCTCATGACTGGAAACCTTTTATACAGTGTCCCCTGTTAGCTGGAAGACTGTAGTCGGGGGGATTATACTGATACTGGCCCTTAAAAGAAGCCCGCAGATCTGAACCCCTTGCTGAGCAGTCAACAAAAATTGCCGTATGAAGTCAAAGTGCTGAAGCAGCCCTATGCAAGGCCGGAACAAGTGGTAGAATGCCAGCATGAAGTATTTATTTGTGCAACTGTTGTTTTCCTGGAGCATGGCTGACCAGAGGTGGATGAGGATCTGTTTATCTCATTATATTGGCCTTCTGCTGCATTAATTTAGAACAGCTTGTAAAATAAGCTATAGGACCCTTTAAACTGGCCATGTGTATAAATATTTAGGGGCAATAGCAATGCGGACAATGCAATAATATGCTTCTAACTATACATGAAAATGCTTGGTATGCAATGAAAGACTCGTAATAAGATATAAGATATACTATAAATATATACTAATATAAAATATACTAAAGATATAATAAATAAATATATAATGTATATAACAGGATAAAACATGTAATAGTGATATTATTCTCTATATTGCTGCTTTTTAGGTGACATATAGGAGATCATTAGGCCCAACCTTATGAAAGCTATTGAGGTTGGAAGGAATCCTGGAACAGGTGGATCAGATCTAGGCAACAGGAAAGTAAAGAAATACCTCCACCAAGATGACTCTGACTTGTCTGAACTGTCTGAAGTAATTCAGATGACGGTCTAAGGAATTCACAAAGCAAGTTAACCCTGTTGGAGCTGAAGAGCTGTCTTTATGGTCCAGGCAACCCAGATCCCTGTAATATTTACCCCACTCTCCGTTTCCATGTCGTGCTCTGTTTTGCGGGACATCACCCACATCAGGTCCAAGAGAGATGGAGTGCTCGAAATACACAGAGGTTGTGGATTTGCTGCTGAACTTAAAACTACTCCCAAGTTGTCTTAAGGACCTTTACAAAGTCCAGGCAGATTCTTCCCTTCCTGGTCCAGCGTCTCTGTGCACACAGATGAGGGCAGGAAACCCATCCTCTGCTGCATCGTCACGTTCCATCTTCACTTTTCTCAGGGGAAGACACTTGTAGCCTAGGAAACAGATGGCAGCAATCTCCTCCCTTTAAGAAGGTATTTACTGCAATCCATCTATGTTCTCATTATACATGTTATGGGTCCCTAAATATTTCGCAGAAACAGCTCTCTCCACTGTTGTTGTGGAAGGCAACAAAGGAGGACCCCTGCCTCGGTCAAGGGGAGGCCACTGTGCCTCAACGGAGGGAAGCCAGTCATCCAATCACACGGAAGGGTGTTTGTTGCCTGTGTTTATGTGTTTTCCTATAACCATTTTCTAAAATCAGGATGATTTATTCAGATTATTTTCATTGAGCGTAATAGATTCTTTAGCCCATCTTCACCTCCATGTGACCTGGGGTTTTATGGTGTGATAACTGTGTCGATTACCATTGCGCTGGACACAAATCAAGTCTGGAATAACCTGGATGACAGCATGGGAAGGAGCTGCAGATAAACAAGGAAGATGTTTATTAGATGGGGGTGACGGGACTCACACAGGAGTTATGGCCTGCATGTGGGGGCAGTCTTCCAGAGAATGGGTGGGACGGGATGTTGGGTCTTAGTTGCAGCATGCAGGATCTTCCATTGTGGTGCGTAGACTCTCTAGTTGCAGCGTGCAGGCTTAGCTGCCCTGCAGCATGTGGGATCTTAGTTTTCCGACCAGGGATCAAACCCACATCCCCTGCCTTGGACAGTGGATTCTTAACGGCTGGACCACCAGGGAAGTCAAAGACACAGCCATTCTCTTGCCGATTTTTCCATTTGGTTGCCAGACCTGCCCTTGGGAAAACAGAATGTGGTCCTGTAACCATATAACTGGGCCACTCCAAGGCAATGCTACTAGACACTTTGCTTCTTCCCCAACCTCCCCATGCTAATAATGGCTCCCAATTTATGAGCATTTCCTCTGGGCCGTGCAGTGTCTGTGGGTTTTATGGGCCTTGATTACCTCATCCTCACAACTGCCCTGCAACGTGGATGAGTTTTATCTCACTTTTACAAGGGAGCAGTCCGAGGTGTAACGATTAGATAATTTGCTCAAGAAGTGGCTGGGATAAAATGGAGGTTTGGTGCTCACGTGAGCAGAATATTGGAGCTTTTCTTTCTTTTTCTCCTTGCACGTTCTTTTTCTTCCCCAAGGCCCTTGCCTTGCTCTTCAACCCTCTCGACTTCAACTTTCTAGAGCTGGTGCTTACACTCTTATTGAAAGAAACGACAAACAACTAATTGCCATGAACTTCAGTTTCTGGGTTTGTGTCAACATCTGGGGGTCAGATGTCTTCTTAGCAGCTGATGCTGAGAAGAGGGAGCAGGACGTTTTGGTTTATTGGCCGACAGTGGTTTCATATTTGAGCTCCTGAGCAAGGCTGAGATGCATTGTAAGAAGGGAATATTTAGAAGAGCCTGAGATCTGAGGGGGCCTCTTTAAAGAACAGCCACCTCTGAGGAGTTTTCAGATACCAGCCAGAGAATCCATTTCCTCCCACAAGCATAGAACTTTGAGAGCACGTTTTAGCCGTGGCTTCTAAGTGCCTATTTTTATCACTGTCCAGTTATTGATGAACTGAAATGTCTTTTATTTTCCATTGATACTGCCATCTTTTGCTCTTTATATTAGGTAAATAAGATATCATGAGAACAAAATGTCACCACCACATCCACTAAACAGAATATGAATAATAATAAAGCTCTTTGATTTATTCTCAAGGAGATCTCTTCTTAACTTATACAGATGGTGGCAGTCCTTTTTGATTTTGGGGGTGGGACTTTTCAATATCAAAGATCTCAGATTTTTTTAAAAAGAGTGTGTGGTTTGCATCTGCATCGTAGAGATTTATGTTTTGAAACTATTCTGCTCAGCATCAGGGCTATGTGAGCTGCTGTAATTGTGTGTCCTCCTGGCCTGACTCCTCCAGAGGACAAAGATTTCTGCCCAGAAGTGTTGACCAGCCACACTCACAGGTTCAGTCCCTGTTAACCCCTCAGCCCTCGTTGGAGGAAGTCACAGAGCAACTGCTCTTCCCCTTGCCGCCCTGAGACAGTGAGGTGCTTCCCATTATGACAGCAGCTCAGAAAGGTGATCTGGGATCTGGCTGGACTTCACTGCTGGTAACTTATAGTCGCTGCCTGAGAAGCCTGAAGTCACCGTCCTCCCCTCTCCAGGGAAAACTGAATGGATGATCCAAAAAGCAAAGGTCCTATTTCAAGGGTCAAGACACTATGTGCCCTAACTTTTCTTCCTGCTAATTTTGCTATCAGACAAAATTCTCATCGTGTTTGTAGGGGGAAATCAAGACAGATCCCTACCCCACAGTCTGTTTTTCCAAGTGAAGGCACAGAAAACACAGGAAATCATCTGCCTTTGAAGCCCAGAGACCAGATCTGAATTATAGCATAACAAATGCAGGTGCTCCATAGGTGATGGTTACTTATACTTTATGGTTAACTCTCAAATAGGTCATATGTTCATAGGAGTCAAAATTCAAATATATATACAGCAAAATGTTTCCCACTTCTCTGTGCCTTAGCCATTGGGCTTTCTCCTCTCCTGTGTATCTTTCTGGAGATATTCTTTGCATATACAGTCATCTTTCGGTATCCTTGGGGGATTAGTTCCAGGACCCTTAAGAACACCAAAATCCACTGAAGCTCAAGTCTTTTATACAAAATGATATAGTATTTGCATGTAACCTACTTATGCAATCCTCCTGTAAACTTTAAATCATCTCTAGATTGCTGATAATACCTAATACAATGCAAGTGCTATGTAAACAGTTGCCTGTGCATGGCAAATTCAAGTAGTGCCTTTCGAAAATTTCTGAATATCTTTTCTCCAAGTATTTTCAATCTAATGTTGGTTGAATCTATTGATGTGGAGCCCACAGATACAGAGGGTCATTGTACAAGCAAGACATGTATATATCTAGTTACTTTTCACCCAAAATAATAACCTATTGTATTCAGCACCTTGTGGTTTTTTTTTTCTCATTTTGCAATGTATTTTAAAGATCTTCAATATCACTACCTAAAGAGCCATCTTTTTATGACCACATGGTATTCCACTCAGTTTATGTACTAATTTTTTATATTGTCCCCCAATGTTGATTAATAATTTTCTATGTTTTGCCATTAAAATCTGACTAATCAATGAAAGCATTGAAAATCTACCTACTTGGAGGCATTTTAAAGTAAGTTCTCATCACACAGCAGTTTGAGTGATACCCATGAGACAGTTTTCTTTGACTAGTGTCAGCTGAGAATTCCGGCGAACTTGGACTCGTGAATCCGCCACAGCACTCCATAAGGCACTGGGTGGTTGCTAAGAAGGATTTACCCACTTTTACAGCACTTGAAAAAAATGAGTGCAAAACATTAATCAATAGCATTTGATAATAACATAGATAAATGTCCATGTGTGCTTAAATGAGGGTTATTCCAATGTTTGCTTTGAAACCACTATAGTTACTATATTAAAATAGAAAACATGTGACATCTGCTCTATTCTGCCATTGCATTTAACTGGGGTAACACTCCCTTTGCCTTATGGTGTGTATTGCAAATACAGCAGAAAAGGATTAATTGCCTTCTAATTTGGAGCTTTAAAGATTCAAACTGAAGCTATAGTGATTAACTTTAAACAACATTTGAACTATATTTAATTACAGGCTTCAAATCCATTTCCCCCAGTTTTGAAGCTACATTATTTATGTCACTGACATAATAGCATCTATTTTTGATAGATCTCAGGACCATGCTCCATCAACCATATTGGGAGAACAAAGGCTCTCAGACCATGTGCTGAGAAAAAAGAAAGAAAAAAAGACAATATGACTGAAGAACTGACAGTATATAGGATAACTTATCTTCCTGAAATAAGAGTTTGACTTGAAATAAATCACCAGGATGAATGATTGGGTTGGGTTATACGTGAGAACACGGTGAGTGGTGCTATTCCCAGGACTCAACTCTTAGGAGCCTGCGAAGTAATTGAATTGTGCACAGGGCCATTCGGAGACTCAGCCAAGGGGCCACATTGCCACGATTCCTTTACGGATGAGAGCTGAGGCCAAGACTCAACTTCCTTTCATTGTAGCTCCCATGCCAGGCACACTTGGTGTTCAGTGTGTGCTCACTGAACTGAGCTGTGCCAGTGGCCTCACTGTGGGCGTCAGACAGTAAAGGAGTTTATGGATGTTTACCATGTATTGTCAAGCAGGGAACAAAACCAACCAACCAGGGCATAAAGAAGAGGAATTTTAAAAATTTATTATTTATTTTATTTTTATTACTTTAGGCTACACTAGGTCTTCATTGCTGGGCATGGATTTTCTCTAGTTATGGCAAGCGGGGGCTACTCTCTAGCTGCAGTGTGTGAGCTTCTCTTGTAGAGCACAGGTTTGAAGGTCACAGGCTCAGGGGCTGTGACTTGCAAGCTTAGTTGCCTGGCAGTATGTGGGGTCTTCCTGGACCACAGATTGAACCTGTGTCTCCTGCACTGGCAGGCGGATTCCTAACCACTGGACCACTCAGGAAGACCTCACAGAGGGAGGCTGAACTGAAAAGCATGTGAAGCTTAGATTTCAGGACTGTTCATGTGTACGGCCCCTTCCAAGGTGCTGTGAATATATTTATATACATCATTTTGTTATGTTTTCTTAAAGAAGGCCTCAAATTTCATAAGCTTCAGATCCATGAGGTCTATATCTTCTCTGGGTACAAAATAGCATATAAACATGATTCCATTTTCAAAATGAAAATTTTAATTTCCATTCATAATGAAAAATTCTATTCAAAAACAAAATAATGTATATATATGCAACTGCTGCTGCTGTTGCTGCTAAGTTGCTTCAGTCGTGTCCGACTCTGTGCAGTCCCATAGATGGCAGCCCACTAGGCTCCTCTGTCTCTGGGATTCTCCAGGCAAGAATACTGGAGTGGGTTGCCATTTCCTTCTCCAATATATGCAACACACACACTGTGTGTGTATATATGCCACATACACACACAAATATACCCACAAGTTAGGAAGGGTATATCCCCAAAATGTTCAAGTTAGTATTCTCTGAAAGTGGCTATTTATTTATTAATCTGCTATTTTCTATTTTACTGGAATAATCAAGTGAATTAGTACCACGTTAAAACTTGCTTTTTCTCCCATATAAAGAAGTACTCTCTGAACTTACTAATCTTTTCCCACTAAACTTTTACTTCCAGTCTAGCAATATATTTCTCTTCATCTAGCACTAGGAATGAAACTGCCTTTTCAGGTTCCTGGTAATCATAACTCTAACTTGGGGAAGTGAAATGAAAATATATGAGTGAAACTGGCTCCCTCTGGGTTAACATCTTCATATTCACGGAAGGATGCACGTTGCTATTTGGCAGGTTTTTGCAGGAAGTTGATAAGAGTCAAGAACTTCTGTTTCCCACTGCCTGGGTTTTGTCTCTGAGCCCCTCACCCACCTGGTCACGCTCTGTCTTCAATGCCAAGTGCCTTCAGCCCTGCCAACTCGCATCTCTGAGCATCACCTGGTAAGGAACTTGAAATCTGAAACCCTGGGGTCATAGAGGGGACAGCTGGCCTTCAGGCCTTTGTCCACAAAACTCAGGACAGCAGAGGCTAAGTTCAAGTCTCTACTAGAATGTCTGAGAATGAGAGTCCTAAAATTACCTTCATCGATAAGAACTGGTGACACATGTTGAGCACGGCTCTTTCTCTCTCTTCCACACCCTCACTCTCAGAGCTCGACCTGTAGACAGCGAATAGAAGTGGGCAGGGGCAGCCACAGTTATGTTGCCCTGAGGTCACTACCCTTGTCCTGGGTATTCTCTGTGCCCCTGAAAGAAGACCACACTGTGAGTGGGTGGCTGTTGTCCTGGGGGATTTGACGAGGAGAGGAAAAAAAGCAGAGCTGAGGGTTAAGAGCTGGCTTGGGAACCACAGCATATGCCTATAGAATTTCATTCATTTATTCATTTGCTCTCTCATTCAGTTTTTCAAGCATTCAACAAATACATAGTATGTTCTTACTATGTTCCAGAAACTTATATGCTGTGGATACAGACAAAGAGAGATGAAGCAGATAGAAGCATTGCATTTAGATATTCTTAATACGGTGAGATCATTTCCTGGTCATTTTTAGTTTAGTTGTAACTTTTCTAAAAATAGGCAGACATGGAAACATACACCCATTATACAGGCTAGCAATCTTCTACCTTTCTAGTAAAATTCAATTACAAGTAAATCTATGCCTCAAAAACATTAGCATGACTGGAAACCCTCTACTTGCAGTCTCAATTTAGTACTCCACAGTGGTACCAGCTCCCAGTGAGAGATGAGAGGATAGCACTATTCCAAGAAATGAGGGGTTTTTTTCTAGAAAAGAAAACCCTTAGATAGGCATATAGTGAGCACGTGGTGTCAGTTATCATGTCTTCATCATTGTTTCAGGCAAAAGACACAGCACATGCAAACGTTCGGAGGGAAGAGAGACAGCATGGCATGTCACGGAGTTTAAAGAAACCTGTGATCAGCCTCAGTCTGGTGAGATACTGGACTGGACAAACAGGCCGGAGACAGACCGCGGGGAATGTTGGCCCAGGGAAGCCACCAATGCGTTCTCAGTGTCCTCTACCTCCTCCTCCCCTAAGTAGGCTCTTGTTACCATTCCCCTGGACTTCTGCTCAGATGAAATATTACTTGACATCTCTGCTTCCCCTTTACCTTTGTTGCCATATCCTGGTCATAGCTCTCATAGCTTCCCATCCTGCCTAAAACAAGGCTCCCATTCGGATCATTTTCATACTTACAAACCTGCAGTGGTTGCTCATTGTCCGTGGAATTCAGCCAGCTGTCTCAGTGTGGCATGCAAGCATTGCTGGACTAGGGCTGCAGCTAAATTGTTCAGGGTTCTCTTTTACCATCCTCTGTGTGACCTCTATGGTCTTCCCAGGTGGCACTAGTGGTAAAGAACCCACCTGCCAATTCAGGAGACATTAAGAGACACGGGTTCAATCCCGGGGTTGGGAAGATGCCCTGGAGGAGGAAATGGCAACCCACTCCAGTATTCTTGCCTGGAGATCCCATGGAGAGAGGAGCCTGGGGGGGCTACAGTCCATAGGGTCGCAGAGTTGGACGTGACTGAAGCAGCTTAGCATGCATAACCTCTATATCCAGCCACATGCAGCCTCTTGCTTCCAAATGCCTTCTTGCTTCAACATCCTCCCTTCTCCATCATTTAAAATCTATGCACCTTTCAAAGCTCTTCTCCAGGCTATGTCCTCTTTGAAGTCTTTTCTTCTTTGAAGATTCCCAATAGGTTGTGTCTTCTGCCATCTCTGAACCTCACTTGATATTTCCTATGAGGATCTTTTATGATCTCGTGCACTGGTCTATTTCTTGGCACAATCATATGCCCTCTGAAGTCTTTCTTCTATGGAGGATCTTTTGGGATGAGTACTCTGTGGAATATACTTCAGCAAACACAATGCAAAGATTTGGAACCAGACCCCAGGGAGTGCTCTACCACATCCCCACCACTTTGGTCTGCTTGAGTTTCTGATGAAGGGAGCCTGCGGTCCTCTGGAGAATGAGGCAGGAGGCAAGGGCAGGCTAGAGGCTACAGCCATACTGCAGCCCACCAGGCTGATCACTGAGGCCAAGGAAATGGCCAGTCCAGGATCTCTTTCAATGTAATAAAGGCTAATCCAGTCATTAGGCTGCAGGTTGGAGATAAGATGGGTGAAAAGAAATTTACTGAAAGCAAATGAAATTGGTGGTGGTGGTTTAGTCACTAAGTTGTGTCCAACTCTTTGCAACCCCACATACTGTAGCCTGCCAGGATCCTCTGTCCATGGAATTCTCCAGGCAAGAATACTGGATTGGATTGCCATTCCCTTCTCCAGGGGATCTCCTCAACCCAGAGGTCAAACCCAGGTCTCCTGTATTGCAGGCAGATTCTTTACTGTCTGAGCTACCAGGGAAGCCCTGCAAATCAAATTATTCCCCCTCATTTCCTCCCTTCCTCCCTTCTTCCCTCTGTCCTTCCCTCCCTCCCTTCCTCTCTACTTTCCTTTCTTTTTGTCTGCTAACAAGTATCTCTGCCAGGTGGTTAAAAGCCCTTGGCCCAAGGCCTTGCAGTTCACCTACATGCTCCAGTTTGTCTTGTTTCTCCAGTTAATTACTGTTATCAACTTCCCAGATTTTTGTAAACTCAACACACTGAATAATGAGGTTATAAAACCAGTGAACTCCTTTGTCATGTACACAGGCTATTTCTATAAAAATGTCAAATGTATTATTAGCTCCGATTTAATCATCTTTTCTCGTCTCTTATAAATTTATTCTAAGTGACCTATCAGCTTTTCATTGGGGGCTTTACTTATTTGGTGTTAGATTTGCAATTTCTCTGGACTTGGTTAGAGTCTATATGTTTATAGCTTCCAACACTTCTGCACTGAATAATTTCCCCAGTGAACATGCATCTGGAATCCAACATCTCAGACAAACATGAAGCCTCCGGCAGAAACACTGACTGTCTCTGCCATCCCAGACCTTGGGAAAACCACTTCAACTAAAAACACTTCGTATTGACCCTCAGTTCACAGGGTTACCAGAAGATTAAATAATGCAAAATATTCAAGTATAGGATTCTTTTTAATAGAAGAATCAGTCTTTAAAATGGCCACATATTCATTCAACGAACACTTACTGGGAGCCTCCTATGGGCCAGACTCTGTACCAGCTCCAAGATAAAAATTGAATCAGCCAGATACTGTTTGCAGATCCCCTAGCCTCCCAATGTTTATACACTAACGGGGCAGACAGGCTTTCAAACAGCTTTTTAGATTGCTTTCAGGAGCATAGAAAAAGTAACAATAGATAAGCTTATTTTGGGCTTCCCCAGTGGCTCAGCAGTAAGAATCCACCTGCAATGTAGAAGACGCAGGTTTGATCCCTGGGTGGGGAAGATCCCCTGGAGAAGAAAATAGCAACCCACTCCAATATTCTCACCTGGAGAACCCCATGGACAGAGGAGCCTGGCAGGCTATAGTCCATGGGGTCACAAAGAGTCAGACGTGACTGAAGGGACTGAGCATGCCTACACACAAGGTTATTTTACAAAGACAGAATAAATAGGCTCAAGCCAAACTCATGTTCTAAAAATCGAGTTCTATTTAAAATGCAAATAAACCCTTAAGGCAAAAGATACTTTTTGCTTTTCTTTGGGGTGCAAACTGTCTCTGAAAAATAGCAAACATTTGGACTGAATTCCTGTACTACTTAATAGCCTGCCAAGAAAGTAAAAACAAACACTGAAGGTCAAAAATGGGGATGTAGAAAAATGGAGCATGGATAAGTTAGGGTCATTTCAGGGAGAAAATCAGCAATGACCATGAGTGCTGGGTTTAATGAAGGATCCAAACATAGAACCCATGAGAAACTTAAGGTGGCTGGAAATTTATGGAACACATCAGGCTCTGCTCAACTGTGACCAACACGAAAGCCTGAAAATGTAGCTGGCTGGGATGCACAGTCTAGAAATTACTTTCAAGTATGGGTGAAATGATGGGCTTCCCTGGTGGCTCAGATAGTAAAGAATCTGCCTGCCAATGCAGGAGACCCATGTTCAGTCCCTGGGTTGGGAAGATGCCCTGGAGAAGGAAATGGTAACCCACTCCAGTATTCTTGCCTGGAAAATCCCATGGACAGAGGAACCTGGTGGGCTGCAGTCCATGGGATCATAAAGAGTCAGACATGACAGTCTAGAAATAACTTCCAAGTATGGGCTAAGTGATAGGAAACTCAAAGGTACACTCATATGTCCATGATGAGCTCATCATCAAGGTGTAGTGGGGACTCAGGCCAGTGAAAATAGGAAGAAGAGAAACAAGCCCTACTGCCTGAGGCTTGCAGAACGTCCTAAGGTGATAACAGAAGAGATGCTTTCAGTGCTTCCTGTAGCTATTGAGTACCTACTGTGTGTCTGACACTGTGATAAGCACTTGAATTTTTTAAATGTCATTCAATACACCTTTGAAATAAGTTACTGTCACCCCTTTTAAGGGATAAGAAAATTAAGGCACAGAGATGTTAAGCAACTTGCCCATGGCCATTTCTGCTGTTGGATATATGAACCAGAATGAATTCAGAGCCTCTGTTTATAACCTCTGACTTGCAAGGGGGTGGTTGTTCCCTTTCAAAGACTGTATTTTCCATCATGGAATAAAAGAGACACTTTTTGCATTATTTACCCTGTTCTACCAATGTGAACATTTTTAGATTAGGTTGCCATTGTGTTTGAAAGATAATGTAAAATAAAATGTATCCATTCTCTCTCCCAAAGTGAAGCTACAGCTGGGTAAGTGTAGGGTCAGGGTAAGTTTTATCAGAAGCCAAATGAAAGAAGGATAAAAACACGGGCTGAGGCACTGCCCCTCAGAAAAGGGGTGATCAGGAATCAACAAGGCAGTCATGTTTGATTGGCATGGCCAGTGGGCCTAATTCCCAGTGCACTAGGTCCAAAGGGAGATTCAGAGAGGAGGGTGACATGGGCTCACTTCAGAATCACACACTCACAGAGACCTGTTGAGAAAAGAGGTCATTTCAGAGCATGTGCTCAGGGCTCAAGGTTGGGAATAAAGCTACAAAAGGACATCAGGGACTCCTGGATACAAAGCCTGCAAAAGGAGAAAGGACTGGGTGTAACCAGTGCCCCAGAGAAATATGTCAGCCGGGTCAGAGGCAAGAAACCTGGCCTTCCTGGGACAGCTGCACCTGACTGACAGTCTTTCTACCGGATTGGCATCTCTACCAATTCCACCGCCTGATTCAGGGAGAGTGGGGAGCCTACAGATAACTAGCATCACCAGGAGGAGCTGGGACTTAGATAAAAGGGCCGAAAATTCTGTCTTCTATTCAAGACTTGGCATTGCCTACGGTAGCCAGACTGCCCCCGAAGAACACGTGCAGGGTTACACAGTGTTTTACAGTGAGTAAAGAGAGGTAAGGCAGAAGGAAATGAGTAACAGCAGAGAACTGAAGCCTCCATTTTGGAGCAAAAAAATGTGTTTTCATTTACTCAATGTCTATAGGAGGACTTTTTCCATGGACAGCTCTGAGAGTGCAGAGGGCGGTCCAGAGGGAGTCAGGGGCTCAAAAGGTGATTCCTCCAGCCCTCTGAAGCTCACTCGCCTTAGCACATACGTACAGCACCAGGACAGCCCCACTTGGGATGATCAGATAGGGCCTGGGGGCTGCCGGATGTCCTACTTGTACCTCCTGTTAATACCGTGTGCACAATCATTGACCAAAGAGCTGGAGGGCTCCTGGCCTGGGACTAGACGTGACCAGATTCACAGTGATCTCTCCTCCTGACTGGGGTTTCAGGTGCTGAGAAGGCCAGACTAGCAATGCAGGACCCTGTTCAAGGTGAGAGACTAGACACCCAGGCCTCCCCCCAGCCCTCCCCTGGGTAAGCCTGCATGGGAGCCACTGACTTGGGTGTATTTCTGTTTGAGATTCCCCGTGGGCAACTGGCCTGCCATGTAATCTTGGCTTACACAGCTATTCTGTAGCCTATAGCTGTTGACTAGCCGTGTGCTGCCAGGACAGGGTGAGCATATGCGGACGGTTATAAACAGAGCCTCAGCCAGCGGGATCCCAGCGCTGTTGACCTTCACGGCACTTCTCTGAGCCTCATTTTCTTCCCCTGGAAGACGAGCTCAGGAGAGCGTGTGCTCCGTGCTGCCTCCTCAGCTTTATCGTGCGTCGTGTACGTCGTGCTCCTCCTCCCCGTGTGCGTCGTGTCCCTCCTCCCCGTGTGCGTCGTGTCCCTCCTCCCCGTGTGCGTCGTGCTCCTCCTCCCCGTGTGCGTCGTGTCCCTCCTCCCCGTGTGCGTCGTGTCCCTCCTCCCCGTGTGCGTCGTGCTCCTCCTCCCCGTGTGCGTCGTGTCCCTCCTCCCCGTGTGCGTCGTGTCCCTCCTCCCCGTGTGCGTCGTGCTCCTCCTCCCCGTGTGCGTCGTGTCCCTCCTCCCCGTGTGCGTCGTGTCCCTCCTCCCCGTGTGCGTCGTGCTCCTCCTCCCCGTGTGCGTCGTGTCCCTCCTCCCCGTGTGCGTCGTGTCCCTCCTCCCCGTGTGCGTCGTGCTCCTCCTCCCCGTGTGCGTCGTGTCCCTCCTCCCCGTGTGCGTCGTGTCCCTCCTCCCCGTGTGCGTCGTGCTCCTCCTCCCCGTGTGCGTCGTGTCCCTCCTCCCCGTGTGCGTCGTGTCCCTCCTCCCCGTGTGCGTCGTGCTCCTCCTCCCCGTGTGCGTCGTGTCCCTCCTCCCCGTGTGCGTCGTGTCCCTCCTCCCCGTGTGCGTCGTGCTCCTCCTCCCCGTGTGCGTCGTGTCCCTCCTCCCCGTGTGCGTCGTGTCCCTCCTCCCCGTGTGCGTCGTGCTCCTCCTCCCCGTGTGCGTCGTGTCCCTCCTCCCCGTGTGCGTCGTGTCCCTCCTCCCCGTGTGCGTCGTGCTCCTCCTCCCCGTGTGCGCCGGTTCCTCCTCAGCTTTATCGTGCGTCATGCCCCTCCCCGCTGTGTGCGTCGTGCGCGCCACACGGGCTCTGTCTCTGTTTCTCGTACACCTTGAACTCAGTCCCGTGTCAGACCTCTGGAAGGCTCTCCCCACCATTCTTTCCACCCTGTAGTCTTCATTCAAATATCCCCCTTAGCCATACAGTCATACCATTCTTGGCCAGACAATCTCAAGGAGCTTCTACCCACCCCTCCAAATTCAGGGTTGCGTTTTCATTCTGAACTATTGTCGTCACAAAATTTGCTACTCTTTTGAAACTGTCTTGTTTACACATTGATTTGGCACTCGCTCAGCATGCATTTTCCTTCCTCCTTATCTAAAAGTATACCCCATCTCTCCCCTATTTCTCTTCCCTGCTTTATTTTTCTTACTGATACTTAAAGTGTGATACACTGTTTAATCCACTTCTTTCTTTAGTTTGTGTCTGTCTTTTCCCCACTAGAATATAGCTCTGTGAAGGCAGACATTTTTGTTTATTTGGGTCACTGCTGTATCCTGAGTGCCTAGCAGGACACTTGACACGTAGTAGGCTGTCAACAGTGTTTACTGGAGAGCAGGACCTATTTGCTCATTGTCTGTCTCTCTTCACCAGCAGGTCAACACCATTTGAGCAGGCATTTTATCCCCTGTTCATTGTTGCACGTCACAACTCCATAAGGGCACTCAAGAAATATTTGTTCAGTTCATGAGTGGCACCCACTTCATAGGGATATTTGAAGATTCAAATGAGATAATCCTCATAAACTTGACATAAGTGCCATGTACATTGTAATAGTTTGGTAAAAATTACGATGTGATCACTATTAAAAATTGAGCTTTTGGCATCAAACCCATACAAACTCTTGTGCTTTCTTGATTTGGGCTTCACAACCCAGGACGTGTCCTGTTTGTACCCTAATAATTTGCATCAGCTTCTGGTTTACAGGAGTTCAGGCAAGATGGGGCCCCTTAAACTTTATCCTGATCTAGGAAATAATCTCTTTATTATTCTTTCATAGTAAAACACATCTTTTTTGTTGAGTCAACCTGGAGTATTGAAGCTCAACTGTCAAGTGCTCTGTTAAATTACATCAAAATCTGGGGTTGAACATTTCCCACCAGCTAACAGCCCCCCAACCCTTGGAAATCTGGTTGGTTTTTTCGTTGAGGGGAGGCTGTGCTGGGTCTTTGTTGCTGAGAGGGCTTTTCTATAGTTGCAGTGAGTGGAGGATCCTGTCTGGTTGCAGTGAGTGGAGGCTCCTGTCCAGTTGCAGTGAGGGGAGGCTCCTGTCCAGTTGCAGTGAGTGGAGGCTCCTGCCCAGTTGCAGTGAGTGGAGGCTCCTGTCTAGTTGCAGTGAGTGGAGGCTCCTGTCTAGTTGCAGTGAGTGGAGGCTCCTGTCTAGTTGCAGTGAGTGGAGGCTCCTGTCTAGTTGCAGTGCGGCGGATTCTCATTGCGGTGGCTTCACAGTTGCAGCTCAAACCTCTGTGTCTTGCATTGGCAGGCAGATTCTTTACCCCTGAACCACCAGGCAGACCTTGAGTTCACTTTAAAAAGTGGCATTTTAAAATGAGTTTGAAGTGCTATTAATTTGTAACCACCTGACAATATGGCTAGATATAAAGTAATACAATACAAGCTGAGTTCACAAGTTTGAAATTAAAGAAATTAAAATTAAAGATGAAGCGAGCCATGAAGTTCAAGTTCTGTTTAAGAGATCTTCTGTATCTTCTGGTACTCTGGTACTTCTGCTCCTCTTCTCCTGTTCAGATAATTTGAATTTGTTTTAATTATAGCAATTTGAAGAGTTCTCAAAATAAGATTTGACCTTTATCTGTAAGAGCAGACACAATTTATTTACCTTAAATTATAAGTTAGTGTATTATGGAATGTTTCAATCACACATACAGCAAAACTTTTTCTATGCAAAACTCAGCTATCCTGAAATCTCAGGGAGATAAGAGGTGTTGGCTCAAACCATCAGAAAAAAAATTATTTTTTTAAAAAAGAGGCCTCTGGTTAGCCAAACAGATTTTGGAAAATGTATACACTAAAGCTCATGCAGTTTATTGAAGTGGCAACTCAGAATCTATTTTGGCCTTTTTGATTTAGCATTCTAAACTTACTGATTAAATGTTACATAAAAAGGAAGGAGTTTGAGATATTTCTTCAAAGTTATAATATTAACGTCATCAGTAAGTGATGGCTGACAGCTCATCAGCAATGAAGGAGGCAACCAAACCAAGAACCAAGAACCAATCGGTAAAATATGAAGTAGATACTTGACAGTTTATTGCAAGGACAACATCCCAAGAGCTGTCACTGTGTTCCAGCTAATCTTCACAATGAGAAACCTGAGTCATCAAAGAAAGATAAGTTAGGTTCAGAACACTCTGTGTACAAATGGAGAGAAGTGTTTAGCCAAACAGAAAATTAAGCTATTCGGAGTTATTCATTCAGCAAATCTTTACTGAATGTTTTTATTTATGGCCAAATACTGTGCTAGGTAGGTCTTGGGAACACAGAGCAGCTCTGACTCTCAAGAAACTCACATTCTAAGTCAGGTTTCTAAGTGTGGTCAGGGAACCCCTAGGTCCATAAGATCCTTCCAGGCTGTGTTCAAGGTCAAAGTTACCTTATTAATAATGCATACTAATATAGCATTTGCTTATTTCCCACTGTTTTGGCACTTGCACTTATAATGCAACAGTAATGGTGAGTACGACTGCTATTTCAGCTTGTAACTGAAATAGTTGCTGGTTCCTTAGCATGAATCAAGACAATGGCACCAAACCTACCAGTCATCATTGAAGAAAAACACATGCACAGTAAAAAACAAAAACAAATTAAACTCCTGCTACTGTCACTGTAGAATGTCCTTGACAAAGTAGGAAAAAATGATTTCATTAAATTTCAGCTTGGAATATATCTTTTTTAATATTCTGTGTTATGAAATGGAAGTTATGCATGAATCACTTTTGCTGCCTGTCGAAGTATGATGGTTGTCTTAGAGGAAAAACCCTTGTGTGATTGTTGGAGTTACAAGCTGAAATAGCTACTTTTTTAGTGGTACAAAATTTTCACTTGATGATTGACATACAAACTGTACAAAGTTGGGTATTTGGCAGAAATTTTGTCAGAAGTGAGAAACGTGTGCTTATCACTTCAACAAAACTAACTCTAGTGTTGGTTGCCAGTAATACAATTTGAGTTTTCAGATGAAACTTTGAGCCCTGGAAAACTAGAATTTGCAGCTTCCCAATAATAAAAGACTTGTCTGATGAGAATGGTATTAGCAAGTTGGGTCTTTTAATATATATTATTATATAATGAAATCATCAGATTAGAATGATGTGTATAATTCAGTGAACCTATCTTTTCCAAATTACCAAAATGTATGTTACAAAATCATACATGATTAAAAAAATTCACTCAAAGTGAAGAATAGACCAAGTGGACTTGTATGTAACAAGATACAAAAATTTCATTGATTTGCTTTCAGATTACACATGAAAGTAAACTTTGAGAATCTACCATTTGTCGAGTTTTAGCATAGTATCAAAGAAGAATATCCACAATTACCTGAAAAGGTTATAAAAATGACTCTCCCTTTTCCAACTATCTATGTGAAACTGGATTCTCCTCATATACTTCAAGCCAAAACAATTTATTGCAGCATACCAAATGCAAAGGCATATAGGAAAGTCCATTGTAAAAGTGTATAATAATGCCATTTTCTCTCTGAAATATTTGCTTTGAAAAATATAATTTTCATAAAAATGTGCTCTTAGACATTAATATGTAATGTTTGTTATTATTATTTTAAATGAACTGATAAAAATATTTTAATAATTTCCCAATTTTAATTTCTAATACAAGAAATATCAATAGTGATATCCACATTTACAGAAGCTCTTCAGGGTCCTTAATAATTTTTAAGAGTAAAAATCAGCCTCAGTCCAAAAACCTTAAGAATCATTGGTTTAGGGGCTTCCCTGGTGGCTCAGTGGTAAAGAATCTGCCAATGCAGAAGACGCGTGTTCAGTCCCTGATCTGGGAAGATGCAATATGCTGTCTGCCTTGGAGCAACTAAGCCCGGGTGCTACAATTATTGAGCCTGTGCTCTAGAGCCGGGGAGCCACAGCTACTGAAGCCTGCGTGCCCTAGAGGCCAGGCTCCGCATCAAGAGAAGTTACCGTGATGAGAAGCCTGTGCACTGCAGCCAGAGACTAGCCCCTGTTTGCTGCAACTAGAGAAAAGCCCAGGCAGCAACAAAGGCCCAGTACAGCCAAAAATTAATTAATTAACTAAGTCATTTAAATAAAAAGAACCAGTGGTCTAAGAAGACACAGACTTGTAAGTCACTAATTCTAACCTACTACTATAATGACTCTGATAGGAAGAAACACAGGATAACATGGGGGGCTAGAGGATCCAGTCCAGTCTTGGAGAGTCAGGGAAAGCTCCCTGGAGAAGGTTATCTGTATGCTAGGACTTGATGGGTGAAAGTTAGCATAGTAAGAGGGGTGTGATTTCAGGATAGGAGGAGGAGCTTTTGCAAAGGTCCAGAGGGAAGTGAGAATATGGCTTATTTATGAATATCAAAGTTATTTGGTAGAGCTAGAGACTAGTTTGTGATAACCTAGACTCTCCCGCTTATATTATCATTTCAATAAAATGAAATGTACAGTGAAGGATTAAAAATGAACTCTCTCAGGATGTGCTGTCCTCAGTCACTCAGTCACATCCGACTCTTTGTGACCTCATGGACTGTAGCCCACCAGGCTCCTTTGTCCATGGGATTTCCCAGGCAAGAATACTGCAGTGGGTTGCCATTTCCTACTCAATGGCATCTTCCTGACCCAGGGATTGAACCTGGGTCTTCTGCTAGGGCAGGCAGGTTCTTAACCACTGCACCACCTGGGAAGCCCCTAACCCTAACCCAGAAGACTGCTTTGCTTATATTATCATTTCAGTAAAACAAGCATATATGTACAGTGAAGGGTTAAAAATGAACTCTCTCAAGACACATAATCCTAAGAAAGGTGGGAAAGCTAGAAATAGTCTCTGGCATACTCTAAATATTTATGGAAAGTTTAAAAGAACCACCTGAATAAATTGGCACAAATATTTAATTAGAAGTTGTAATCTACATTCCATAATGTCTCTCTAAACATAAGCCAAAATTCAGACTATGTTTTAAAGTTTTTTTGTATTTAAAATAATTCTAATGAGAGATTAATTTTAAAGTCTGATTTGATTTGGAAATATTACATGTTTAAGTTTAAAGTCTTATGTTCTTTAGAAATACTATATTCATCCAGATCACTGGTGGTTCTCTCATGAGCTCGGATCATATCCAACAATGATTTCCTCTATAAGAGTCATAGATTGTAATGTCAGCTTCCCTACATCTTGGTGGCTTCTTTGCATATGGTCATGGTTTCCTGTTTTTCCATTTCTGTTCTCTCTAATACTGTCTTCACATCACACTAAAGAAAGCCTTTCAATCAAATGCCCTGGAAACCTCCCCAGGAGTGAGGTTTTGGCAGAAGCAAGGTAGGCGTGTGTCCTGAAGACCAGTTAATCAGCAGCTCTAAGACGTATGTTCACACTCAAAGCCCCTGGTCTATCCCATGGGTATTCATGAGCTGGAATAGAGCTTCTGAGAGTAGATTTTTCGCTTTTTTTTGTAGGAGTTCAGAAGAAGCAGAAACAAATATTTCTGGCTCAGAGGTTAGGCTCAGTATAACTGGTATCTTGGAACAGAAAGCCACCCGCAATCACGTGACTGCCGTCTTTGGATGGCAGGCTGCTGTTACGTATTATAGAATTAGGATTCACTGTCAGGAAAATGCAGTGGCCAAGGCTGTATTGGTACACTTCACAAACCTTGTTCGAAGGGCTCTATTTATTTAGACACATTTCTGGGGCACTCCAGAAAATATTTAGTTAGCTTCTGTTTGTAGTCTACTCACAGGTTGCTTTATCAATGTGTCTTCTGCATTATATGTTGCATATTGTCTATCTTTTGTGGCTCCTCAGAATCTTAAAGGACAAAATAATACAACCATGGGTGGTTTATACTGTGACATTTTGTATAGTGTATTATACTTTAAGAAAGGGTTTCCCGGCTGGCTCAGTGGTAAAGAATCTGCCTGCCAATGCAGGAGACGTGTTCGATCTCTGGGTTGGGAAGATTCCCCTGGAGGAGGAAATGGCAATCCACTCCAGTATTCCTGCCCAGGACATCCCCTGGTCAGAGGAGCCTGGCAGGCTCCAGTCCATGGAGTTGCAAAGAGTCAGACATGACTTAGCAACTAAACAACAGCAATACTTAAAAAAAAAAGCCAACCCACTCCCCAGGAGTGGAGGGCCCCCCTTGGCCTCTCCACTGCTGCTGGCTGCCCTAAAAAAAAAAAAAAAAAAAAAAAAGGCAACAAAAATATGTCAAATCAGCAAAACTAAGTAATTTAAAAGTAAGATCAACTCTGAAACTGTGGTGTGTGCATGCTCAGTCACTAAGTTGTGTTTGACTCTTTGCGACCCCATAGACTGTAGCTCACCAGGATCCTCCATCCATTGGATTTTCCAGGCAAGAATACCAGAGTGGATTACCATTTCCTCCTCTGGAGTATCTCCCCAACCCAGGGATTGAACCGGAATCTCCGGCGTCTCCTGCATTGGCAGGCAAATTGAGACACAATGAGGTAGCTTGTCTAATACACACAGCTAGTAAAAGGCGGGATAGGACGGAAGTCAGGCAACCTTAACATAAACTCACAGGATTAACCTCTATGCCACACTTGGACATAATGTTAGTGAAGTTTCTGGAGATGATATATATTTAGGTAATATGACATTCTTCCATCAACTATGATGATTGAATATTTAATAATTATTTTTTAGGATGAGAAGTCAGATTCACAAATATTGGTTTATCTTCCTCACTCTCAGTAATCACTTATTGGAATCATCTCACTGGTGATGGTGAGAGGAATGGTGGATCAAAATCTCAGGGGGCAGCACGTGTGGCTCAAAGATTAGCACATTGGCCTTCAGAATGTTAGCATGACCTAAGTACTCCCCTCTTGTACACTGTGTGCCCCTGCTTCCTGCAGCTGTCATAATTAAGGTAACGTGCTTTTCCAGATCAAAGCAGAACCTTCTTTTACAGTTACTCCTTGGTTTGGTTTGGTTTATTTGTAATCCTGATGATTAATACATTTTCAAATTTTAAATGCTTAAAAAACAGTCGATTTTTATATTTGCCACAGGAGGGCATACAGGTTAAAGGGTTGCGAAATGACCGTATAGTCATGATGCCCCCAGGTTATAATAATATCTATTAGTGGTAGTCCTAGCGACCTTCCTGTGCCCAGCTTTGCATCCTGGAAAACAGAAGGATGGAGAGTCAGAGAGACAATGTTTCTAAGCCTGCTACAAACCGTGAAGGGAGTACAAATGCTGGGTTACGTGGGGGCTGTTCTGACTCTGGTTTGCATCCCATGCTCCTTTAGTTCTGGCAGATTCTCCACACTTTTTACTGTCAGTTGGATATTTCTTATGTCACATCCATCTTCTCACTCCCTGGTATAGATGAAGACACAGTGGTTCAACGGCATTCAAGATGCTATCTCACTCCACACTGAATCTGTGCCATTCACAGTTCTTTCAGTTGCCTTTTGTCCAGGGAACCTTCCTTCAGTTCAGTTCAGTTCAGTTCAGTCAGTTCAGTTCAGTCGCTCAGTCGTGTCCGACTCTTTGCGACCCCATGAATCACAGCACGCCAGGCCTCCTGGTCCATCAACAACTCCTGGAGTTCACTCAGACTCACGTCCATCAAGTTGGCAATGCCATCCAGCCATCTCATCCTCTGTCGTCCCCTTCTCCTCCTGCCTCCCAGCATCAGAGTCTTTTCCAATGAGTCAACTCTTCGTATGAGATGGCCAAAGTACTGAAGTTTCAGCTTTAGCATCATTCCTTCCAAAGAAATCCCAGGGCTGATCTCCTTCAGAATGGACTGGTTGGATCTCCTTGCAGCCCAAGGAACTCTCAAGAGTCTTCTCCAACACCACAGTTCAAAAGTATCAATTCTTCAGCACTCAGCTTTCTTGACAGTCCAACTCTCACATCCATACATGACCACTGGAAAAACCATAGCCTTGACTAGATGGATCTTGGTTGGCAAAGTAATGTCTCTGCTTTTGAATATGCTATCTAGGTTGGTCATAACTTTCCTTCCAAGGAGTAAGCATCTTTTAATTTCATGGCTGCAGTTACCATCTGCAGTGACTTTGGAGCCCCCCAAAATAGTCTTATCCTCTAAAAAGTGTTTAAGATGCCATTTCTCTCCTTTCCCTGAACTTCTGTATCTGAACTTCTTCCCATCTGGAAAGTAAGCTCTCTGAAGATAGAGACCAAGCATGCTTTTCTCATCCTGGCCTCCGGGGGACTACAACAGTATCTGGCAGATGGTGGATGGTTATTAAAGGCATGCTGACTGAATGAATGTATGAGTGACTTAATAAAGGATTAACCCTTTTCTGCACTGATATCACAACTTGGAAAACTTTCATAAGCAGGCCCGTTCTCCCCATGAGCCAGCCCACAGCGTGGGGCAGGACTGGGGCACCACCATCCAGGATGCCAGACTACATGGGAGCTTCCAGACAGGCATGGCACCAGGAATTAGGTTGCCACAATGTCACCTGTGTTAACCAATTACCACAAGTTTAGTGGCTTGAAATAACACACATGTATTATCTTACAGCTTTAGGAGTCAGAAGCCTTAACATCAAGGTGTCAAGCAGAGGTTCATTCCTTCTGGAGACTCAAAGAGGAGAGTCCACTTCCTTGCCTTTTCCAGCTTCTAGAGGCCACCATCGGAGAAGGCAATGGCAACCCACTCCAGTACTCTTGCCTGGAAAATCTCATGGACGGAGGAGCCTGGTAGGCTGCAGTCCATGGGTTCGCTGAGAGTTGGACACAACTCAGTGACTTCACTTTCACTTTTCACCTTCATGCATTGGAGAAGGAAATAGCAACTCACTCCAGTATTCTTGCCTGGAGAATCCCACGGACGGCGGAGCCTGGTGGGCTGCCATCTGTGGGGTCGCACAGAGTCAGACATGACTGAAGCGACTTAGCAGCAGCAACAGCAGCAGAGGCCACCATGTTCCTTGGCTCATGGTCCTCTTCTTCCATCTTCAAAAGTAGCAGAGACCTTCACGTCTCAACCTGTCTGTCTGTCTTCATCTCTCTCACCTCATCACATCTCTTTTCTGTCTTTACATCTTCTTCTCTAACCCAGACACTCCTGTCTCCCTCTTATAAAGATCTTTGTGACTATACCAGGCCCACTTGGGCTTCCCAGGTGGCGCTAGCGGTGAAGAATGCTTCTGCCAATGCAGGGGATGCAAGAGAGGCAGGTTCGACCCCTGGGTTGGGAAGATCCCCTGGAGAAGGAAATGGCTCAATGTTTTTGCCTGGAAAATTCCATGGACAGAGGAGCCTGGCAGGCTACAGTGCATGGAGTCACAAAGAAAGAGTCGGACACAACTGAGTACTTACACGCCCAGATAATTCAGGATAATCTCCCCATCTCAAAATTCTGAACATAATCACCATCTGCAAAGTATTTTTTGCCAGGAAAAGTAATATAGTCGCCCATTCTGGGGATTGAGATGTGAATGTTTTGGTGGTGCGGGGCATTATTCTGCCAACTGCCCCCACCCCACCTGCTTTGTTCCTCATAAGTGGCCTTCGGGGCCTCCCCGCTCCCAAGGTTGAGCAGATTCACAGACTGCTGGAGGCCTCCTGCCACCTCCTTCTTCTGAGTTTTCCTAGCCTCCCATCTGGATGCCACCTTCTTCTCCCTTCAAGTTCCTTTGAGCAACCTGGACCTTCTTAGAGTCTGTGACCCTACTGCATATGCTGAAAGGGGGCATGTGTTTTGTACAGGAGACTGCTTGGAGGGTAGTGGATGCTACGGTTAACTCTCTCCTTTATTCTGTAGCCTTAACCTAATACCCAGAGAGCGACAGCATTCCTTTCTGCTTCCTTTCACCACGCTGGAGTGTTCATTTGTTCCTTTCCTGACTGACCTGAGTCAGGAGCCAACCCTGTGGCCTCCCAGAGCCTAGAACACTGTGGCAGATTGTGGGTGCTCAGCTGTAGCTGATGGTGCTCAGCAGAGGACACGTGAGCCACATCTCGTGGGCCTGGGGCCGTCTGGAGGTTTCCCCCACAGTCCACAGACAGCACCGCTCACCCCTACCCCAGAGCACCTCTGCTAGGGAGGCATGGCTTCCCTAACCGCGAGCTGCTTGGGTCCAGCTGTTGAGACGACAGTTGTCTCTGAGGAGGGGTTGCCGCCTGTGGTCCAGGAAGGAAATACGCATTTACGTCTGTCTGCAGCTTCCCACCTTGCGCAAGCCGGCTTCTTATTGCTTTGCTGTTTGCTATGGGCCCGGTGGCTTTTCTGCAGTGCCAGCTGAGAGCTCTGTCTCCAGGCAGCCTTGGCTATTTCCACTATAATTCCGTTCCCCTCAGGATGCCATCCTCTGCGTGTGCTGGTATGACTCACTTGGCGCTTGTAATTGGTAAGAGCCTGAGCTTAATGAAAAGGCACCAGACGAGAACTTCCCAGCCTCCTTTTCAGTCACTCCTGGGTAGGCCTTACCTCAGCGCAGGCAGAATCTTACCTCCAGCCATCAAGAAATGCATAAGTAAGAACTGTTTAATTGCCATACAGTAGCTAGGTAAAACTTGGGGCTGAGGTTGAAGAAGGTTAAAGGGCAGGGTAGATGAGGGTATAAAAGCATGAAATCAAACTTTCTGTTGTTACATACTCAGAATCTATTGGGAAGAAAGAGAGGTTACCAAGTCATTACAAAATTCTGTAAAATCTTCTCTCAATAAAATGCTGTGGAGTTGAGGAAAAATAAGTGGATATATATCTCCCAGTCTTTATCTGGATAAATCCAAATCATTAAGAATAAAGTCTTAAAGTACTAGAAAATCCCTGGGAGAATCTTTCTTATATAATCTCAGAATGGCAAAGGTCATTCTAAATATAACATAGGACTCATAAAGTATAAATGAAAAAAACAGTTAAATTTAACTACATAAAAAATATTCTCCATGGTAAGGTCTTCAATACATAGAGTCAAAAAGCAAGTGCCAAACTGATGAAAAAAGATATTTATAAATCATATTATAGAAAAAAGCAAAGTTCCTTAATGTGCAAAAGAATATGCACAAATCAATAAGAAAAACACCAAGCATACAACAGAAAAATCGGCAAAGGGTATAAAGAGACAGTTTATAGACAATGAAATGCAGAAGATCCTTAAACATGTGAAATGATGGTCCATCTCTCTTATAATGAGAAAAAATTTTAAATCAGTTCATAAAAGCTGAAAAGAAAATGTGACAATGGAACTTATTTATGTATTTAGTGGCATAATATATTAAAAGGAATTAATTCAAGTGACTTTAAAACTGTATCCCTGTGGCAATATCTAATAACAAGAAAATTGCAAAAAAAATCCTAAATTGCTTTCAGTAATCTCATTGATATTAGGAGTATTTTTATTGTTATTCTGAGAGTGTGATCTACAAATTATAAAATAAAACAACAAAAAACATTTTGGTGTTTTTGGCAACTGGGAATTTTGGTTCTCTAGTGTGATATATTGGAGAAGGCAATGGCACCCCACTCCAGTACTCTTGCCTGAAAAATCCCATGGACAGAGGAGCCTGGTGGGCTGCAGTCCATGGGGTCGCTAAGAGTCTGACAGGACTGAGTGACTTCACTTTCACTTTTCACTTTCATGCATTGGAGAAGGCAATGGCAATCCACTCCAGTGTTCTTGCCTGGAGAATCTCAGGACGGGGGGACCTGGTGGGCTGCCATCTATGGGGTCACACAGAGTTGGACACGACTGAAGTGACTTAGCAAAGCAAAGTGTGATACATTCTAAGGAAAAAGTAATTGCAAAAAACTTAAACTGCCTTTAGTAGTTGTTGTTGGAAAAAATGTTCCACTTTGACCCAGCATTACTGTGAGTATAATTTGTATGTATTTCCAGATAAAGAAATGAGGAATTATCTGCTTGTCTAATTCTTTCATCTTTGGTGCCTTTGAGAACTGAAATTTTGGGTGTAAGACAAAGGAAATACAGATGTAAAATTAAGATTAAGCAAAATCTCTAATCCTTCCTGAACCGGCAATATTGGTATGAACTTATATTTGATCTTGAAAAAAATGTTATTGTCTATTTCTGTCCACTGAAAATATCTAGAAGCAATGACTAAGGTAGTAGCAACAAGCAACTCCCAGTATTAGGACTATGGTCTCTAGGTATCATTTCCTTCTTGAGGAACCTTAGTTCCTCATTAGAGAAATGGCTAACTCTATGTTCTGAGGCCAGGTATATTCAAGGTGAGCTGGAAATATCTCATCATATCACTGCCCAAGGATGGAAAAGTTAAAATATCAATACGAATAATATCAATATGAATCAAAATATCAATACGATATAACTTCCAGTTATATTCTTAATGATACAAAAAGTTATTAATCACCATTGGAGGATGTTATGGATGAATTATTTTCAAAATTAGTAAATAAAGACAAAGAATCATGTGTTTATTGTTCCCTTCCTCCATAAGTGTACCTCAGGCCAACCAAGTGACAGGGTGATATTTCTCCTAACAGAAGTCTTCTAGCTGTCAAATGAAGAAAGGATAATAAAATTAAAATATTATTTTCTGACATTTAATGAAATTAAGGATCTAGGTAATGATCATCAATGGTTGCCAAGATCTCACGACAAGGTCAGCCAGTCTTTATGTACTTTCTGATGGAAGAACACAATATCACCCAAGAGGTATAATTGCAAAAAAAAAACACAAAACCTGAAACCGATGAAGCATTTACATTCAAGTATCAGTATATAAATAATTCAGGAGATGGAAGAACACGTTAAATACAACAGTCAATCAGCAAAAATCAGACTGTGAAATTCTGCAGAACAAATGTTTCTGTAATTCAACAAGAAATTTTAAAGGAAAAAAAGAATAGGAACACATAGATTAAGAGATTTAAGACATGTCCAGTCAATCAAAACATATAGATCTTATTTGGATCTTGATTTAAACAAACTGTAAAAATCATCTGATTAGAATGATGGGTACATAGAGGTTTCTTATACAATTCTCTCTGCTTTTATACATGTTTGAAATTTTCCACAGTAACGTGTTAAATAGTAATAGAAGGAACAACTAACCCTTACTGAGTACTTATTATATGCATGGTCCTATTTTAAGCACTTTGCATATTTAAGCTGTTCCCCTGTCTGGGAGGTGGGCACTCATCTCTATTATGCAAATGATGAAATTAAGGCACAGACTGGTTAAGCATCTTGCCCAAGGTCACACAGCTAACAACTTTGGTGGTGGGACTTGAAAGCAGGCAGTGTGACTACAGAACCCAATTTTTAACCTATACCCTACTACCTCTCATGAAGGTGGTAGCTTGGACTAGGTTGGGGATAGTCAAAGAAATAGAAGGATTGAGGAGATACTTAGGAGGTAAAATTGACCAGACTCCATGCTAAATTGTATATGGGGCTAAAGTCTGTGAGGAGTCCGAGATGCCTGTGAGGTTTCTGGTTTGACTGTAGGATAGGTGGTGATAATGTTTGATGAAATAGGGAAAGTGAGAGGGGACCAGGTTTGAAGGTCAAAGATGATTTGGGTTTGGAGCATGTTGAGCCTGAGGGGCCTTTGGGATACTCAGGTAATGTCAAGTGGCAGCAGGTAATACCGGCACTCTTATATGTTAGCTTTTCCCTTCCTCCTTACAACTGTTACCTTTTTTTTCTTGAGATGGGGATGGGAGCAACTACTTTTCTAGTTTGTAGTGTCAACATTCAGTTCTTGTTTCAGAGTGTTTGTAGTTGTGCCCAACGTGATGTCACCTACACATTTTGTAAGATGCTTTCACTCTATTATCCAAGAAACTTGGTCAAAACAGGTCATCAATCATGCTTTGAGTGCTTACTATCTTCCAATCACTGTATTAGGCATTTACATTCTTATCATGTACTCTTCTTTTACAGAGGTACTCACACTGTTGAAAATGCATTCTTTACTCAGTATATAGATGAAGAGACTGAAGATAAGAATAAGTCACTTGCCCAAAGTTACAAAGTTGGAAGCAGCAGTCAGCATCTCTAGTCGGTGTTCTTCCATTTCGTCTCTTTTTCAAAGTGTGGGTAATGACTTAAGTGGTTCACTGTCATAGTATTTAATTGCACTAATTCACACAGTAGGAAAGCTCTTCTGATGTTTTCATCCAACCTTCTGTTATGACAATGGAGAACAACTCAGGTGCTAGTATGTCTTCAATACCTTTCTAACACTTTCTGTTTTTAACTTAGGGTATACCTCAGGGTCAGAGTCTTGAGCAAATAACAATAGTGTATAGCAGAAATTTTTGTCATGGTACTATTTTCATAATGTTTATTTTAGGGATACCTTCTATTTATAGTAATTAGTGTTTCCACCTATAGAGCAGAATTTAAAATAAATTTAAGAAAAGAAATGGAGCTCATGAAAACTGTTACATAAATAAAAATAAAGATGGTTTAGAGAAATGGAAGGCCATCACTAGCTGACACTGATTTCAATCGCTGAAATCGGAAAACACTGCTCCTTACTACATCTCCCCCTATTATGGCCTTGGTGTTGGCCTCACCTCTCTAACAGAAATTGAATGCTTTCTCTGTTACCATCTTACTTGAAAACTCATTGTCATTGATCACTGGTGAAAGCAGCTCACCAGTAGCTTTAGTCCCCATTGATCAGTCTGGCATATATGATGGGGCCAAAACCGTGTCAGGGTTTCAGGAAGGAGATAAGAGCAAAGAGTACATTATCAATAAGTCAAGGTGGTTAACAGCTATGATGATAGCTTTTTGGAAATCTTAGTATATCCAGGTGATTTTTTTTCTTTTATTTATATGCAGTCTAGTATTAAAACTATATTGGCTGCTCTAGTTTCCATTCATCCCTCTTTCCTAAGCCTCTAGTTCTCCAGTCTTTTATGACAGTACCATGTTTGACCATTTTGTTCCTTCTTCACCACCACCACTCCCTTCCTGGGACATAAGTTATATTCATTATATTCAATATGTTTGTGAGAAATGGATGTAGATGGGCTGCCTTTAAACGTTTTTATGAGTTCTTCTAAACAAAGGCAATAAAAATCCCCAATGCTACATGTATTTTAAAAGACATCACTGTTACATGAAATAATTTTGCTTGTGTGTTCCCCAAGGAACTGAAAAGTACACTATAGTCACTATAATCCTGCTGGATAGAGAGTATCTTCTCTTTATTGTTATGCCTGATACTATCTGTTCAGCGTATTATTAAGGCCAGAAATCTGTATCTGGAATAATGCATCTGTATTGTTCTCATTGCCCATGAGCACTACAAAGCCAGTACTTTTTCATCAGTGGGTCTTGCAGAATAAGTTCCAAAGACTGCAGTGGTAAGCTGAGGTTTTGCATCTTTGGTGTATTCTTCATGTGTAGGGGTGGTAAAT
>SJXQ01000754.1:144400-215914 GCA_006408695.1 Aepyceros melampus | reverse complement strand
GTGGTGGGTAGGGCCGGCGCCTGGCCCGGTGCAGACAGTAGGAGCGCGCTCTGCAGAGGCCAAATAGCGGTTCGCTGGGGGAACCCTGGGCGGGGCCGTAAGGGTCCAGCGGGCGCAGCCTCGGGCGCGCGGACCGACCCGCCCCGCAGCCCCACCCGGGCTGCCGCAGTGCCCCCGCCTGACGCACCTGCCCCCCGCACTGCGGCGCCCCCACTGGGCGCGGCCGGCCGGGCGTGCGTTCCGCCGGGGCTTGGCGGTGCGGCGTGCCCCCTCGTCTGCCTCAACCCGGCTTTGTTGCGCGCGAAGTCCCCGGGTGGTCAGCTGTGTCCTCTGCCTTTCCCTCCCCCCCCGGAATCGCAGACCTCCCCTTCTCCCTGACCCAGGTCGCCGGTCCCTCCACAACCCTAGCCCGTGCTCTATTCTCTCGGGGTGGTGCTGAAGCGCGTCTGCCCCGAGACACCGGCTGGTGGGCGTGGTGCAGTCCGCACTGCGGTCTCTACGGCAGCCCGAGGCGGACAAAGGGCGTTCACGCAGTCCTCGTTCCCCGCGCCCGCCCCCCACTCCCCAAGAAAGACGCGAGAAAACCTTGTTTTAGATGAAAAAAAAAAAAAATTAAACTCTAGTGGTCTGCCTCTGCATTTGGAAACGGTCGCCTGTACCCAGAACAAAAGGCTTGCAGGGTGGAGACTCGAGTTGCAGACCTGGTTCTTTTGTTTAACTTTAAAGCACTGGTGTTACTTTTTGGCTTAAAAAAAGAAAGAAAAAAATGTGAGTAGAAAGCAGACTTGTTATTTTATTCGGAAAAAAAAAATTGAAGAATAGGCTAGGTCAATAGTGAAATGTCTCATTTGAGCATCTAATAACCTTTCATTTGTCAAACTGTAGTCCCTTGAATTTGATCAGTACTAATTTAGTTTATTTGCACATTTTCTCCTTGGAAAATTTCACACGGACTGACTTTGGGTGTGGCTGCTCTATGAACCTATGACTTTGGATTTTAAGAAAAATATTATTTGTCAGCACTTTTGCTGAGAAGTAATAATAAAGCAGGAGGTGTTTTCTATGTATAAAAGGTGCATAACCACCCGATGTGGTGTGAGGAGAGGGACCCTCATCCCCATTTTGGAGACGGGGGCCCAGAGAGGCAGGAAGGATAGGGAAACCAGCTCAAGGTCACACTGCTCATAAGTGACAGAATGCCGGCACTGCGGCATCACTTGGTTTTCTGGCCCTGTCATGATGCTAGTGCGGGCCAGGCTAACATCACAGGGAGATCAAAGAGCAATTTCTAGAGCTTGCCTTTATACAAAGGCAGTAGTCATCCACTTGTGGGCAGCACCCCATGCAGGGAGGTGGCTCAGCAATCACCTTCCATGTAATTATCTTCTTGCTTTGTTTCTCTGCTGATCACCCTTTTAGTGCCCTATTTCTCAGGGGGTTTATTCAAGCTGCTTCTGTTTGAGGATAAACTAGACTCACCCAAGTTATCGGTCACTGTGACATGGTCTCGGCTATTTTTCACACTACTGGAACTTAGTGATCAAGTTCAATTTTGTCTTCCTGCCCCTTTTCTTTTTTAAAATTTATTGATGTATTATGTAGTGAGGGAAAGGCTCAAATCATAAACGAGGAGCTTGGTGAATTTTTACAAAAAGACATACTTGTGTGACCCCGACCAAGAAACGGACATTCCTGGGACCCCCAGAAACCCCCTCAGGTTTCCTTTTCAGTCAGCATGCCTTCCTGATTTTTTAGTGCCCTGATTTAGTCAGCTTTTTGCAGGGAACTCAGAAATAGCAGTATTGATCCCATTAAGAATCAACCAAGTGAATGAGCAAAGCCATTTCCTAAGGCACAGTAACAGATGCTGCCTTTCCTCTGGAGATCAACTCTCTTGGGTCCTGGGGTCTTGGATGCAGCTCAAACCACAGGGCCTTCCAGTGCTAAGTGGAAATACTGCTCCCGTAGCTTTTCTGAGTCAGAGATGACTTAGCAACAGGGCAGGCTGGCTGTTGCCCTGGCCTGATGTGATGCTTCCTAAGCTCTCGGGTTCCAGCAGGGCCTCCTCCTCCAGAGGTCCTCTGATACCACGGCTGCGGTGGCTGGTACCCATGGGGCCGGTTCTGTGAAGCAAGATGGAGATGCTCTGAGGGTTCGGCCCTGGTTGTGTGCCGCAGCCTTTCCGCAGGGAAAGCGGTTCATCTTCTGCCCCTCTTGCTTGTCTCCTCTCTCATCCTGAGGAGGCTCTGTGAGTCTGGAGACCCTGGCGACTTGGATTTTTGCCATTTGATGATTTAAGGCTCTATGGGAAACCCAGAAAATAAATCCGTAAGAAGATGGCGGAAATGCAAGTACATCAATAGGCCTGAATCAGCCCACCATGGAGGCTGAGTACATGCTTCTCGAAACCTAGTGTTACTGAATCAAACTCCAGGCAGCTCACCTGCACGCAGTAAAGCCAGTCTACTGACCCCAGGTTGTGGTGAAGGAAAGTGCAGCTTTATTATAAGATGCTGATGTAAGGAGAACGGGGAGCTCGTGCTCAAAACCCCCGAAATCCCCCAAGGGTTTCAGCAAAGCATTTTTAAAGGCAGTGTGAGGGAGAGTGTCCCAGAGTATGTGATCACCTCATGCACTATTCTCTATTGAGAATTAGATTGATGATGAGGTAGCAAGACTACATTGGGCTTCCTTGCTGGCTCAGAGGGTAAAGAATCCGCCCGCAATGCAGGAGAGCTCGATTCGATCTCTGGGTTGAGAAGATCCCTTGGAGAAGGGCATGACAACACACTCCAGTATTCTTGCCTGGAAAATCCCCATGGACAGAGGAGCCTGGTGAATTTTTACAAAAAGACATACCTGTGTGATCCCGACCAAGAAACGGACATTAACATAGCACAAGACTATGTTAATGAGGACTATGTGCTGATGGTCATCAAGTATAGTTTCTTCCATTTGATGGTGATTTTAGCATCTGAAAAATAACTCAGGAAAATATGCTTCAGATACTAATATCTAGGTATTTCAGAGAGGAACTAAAGCAGAGGGTATAGGGGAGGGGTCTGTCCCAGAAATGTCCCATAGGGTCCTGCTTGGTTACAAAGGACAGAAGACCGTCATTCGTTTCTTCAACTGCATTCAAAATGCATAATGTAGGGTCTGGTCATTTCTTAAGTCTGAAACAACAGTCTTTGCTCAGACTGGTCTAGCTTTATTTAGTTAGTTATGCAGGACTCCATACCAAACCATTGTCACTCCTTGGCACCTCCTTTGCCCCCTTCCTAATTAGTCTGCAACATAGACTTAACAGTCATCCCCATTTTTAGCAGAGTCTCCCCTCCTCCAATTTATTTTGGGACATAGACTACATACACTTATGTCTTGCAAAACTAATTCTAGAGCCTTGTGAAAAGTTTTCATTGCTTCATTTTATTTTATTTTTTAAACTAAAACATGTAAAAAACACTGTCAGTTTGATTTCAATTGCTGTTAGAGTGTAACTTTCCTCTGGTTAACATTGGGAATCAGCAGGATCTGTTCATCAGAAAGATAGATGTGTGTAGCATCTACTGCCCTGGATTTTTAGATGTAAGTTTTGCTAATTACATTGTCATTTATTGAATACTTTTAGTCTAAATTGGTTAAGAGAATTAAGAACCCAGGAAAGAGTTAGGGCTTTGTTTCCATTTTGTTTTAACAGGAAAACAAAGGGGTGGTGGGAATGAAAAGAAATGTTGGGGAATGATATATTTATTATATCCATCCATCTTCATACTTTTCAAAATCAAAAGGCAGATGGATTTCTGCTTGTGCTGCTTAATTGGCATTATCTACTAAAAGAGTTCTATGATCCAAATATAAGCCAATCCCCAAACTTAAGGTCGTTAAATTGATGAGTCATTGTTAATCTTCTGTAAAGGTTTACCTTTTAAATAAGTTCCAACTTTTACTGCAAATAAATAACTTATTATAAATCACTTCTTTTGCTTGTTTCTAATGTAAGATGCCAGCCAAGACCCAAGTTTTTTATCATCAATGCTTTGAAATGATGAACTAATGCTGTATAAGACGGGTCTCCCTAGCCTGCCTTACACAGAACACATAAATTATGAACATCAACTTGTGGCTTAAAACAAAGGGGGAAAAAGCAAATTGAAGGTTAGGTCAAGGGGAAAAAAGTAGGAAATTTTTTCTCTAAAAAAGACCATATTGAATTTAGCATTTCCTTTGTTTTAATTATTTCTTTATGAGTCTAATCTGACTTCACATCACTATTTAATATAGTTTTACAAATAGAATTTTATGGTTGTAGTCAAATAATTCAGGAAGTTGGGCACAAAATAGTCAAAAGTCTATTTCTGAGAGGGAGCAACTAAAGCTCATGGAAAAAAATCAACTTGTTATAGGTCCCGGTAGCAGATGGAACACGGGTACCATTTCAACACGCAATGCATGGCCGTTTCCTCATGCTTTCTATCTGTTGTTTCTTTCAGGATGTAGATTTTAGCCTTTAAATGAGAGGCTTAAAAAAAAAATGCTGCTTTTATTAAATAATCCTATAAAATGCTTGCATCATCAATAAACTTGGTGAAGTCTAACCTGTATAAAGTAAGAGGATGTGGCTCTTCCTTATGGTTCACCCTGACTTGTCCTAGGATTCCTGCCCCCTACCCTCCTGCCACACACAGCTTTTTTTCCTTCTTTTTTTCATCTGTCAACTTTACATGTACTTAGCCTTCCTTTATGCACTGTTCCCCCTGGAATCAGAACTGAGATGGAAAGGTCCTTTGTTCCCCGCTGGTCATCAGGCTAGAGAGAGATGGTACTAGCCTCCGGGCCTGGAAGACAGCCCCGGGTCAGGCAGGGGAGTTCTCAGGGTGCCTCGCCATAGGCCAGCTGCCCAGGGGTGGCAGATGCTCTCTGGGCCCAGTTTAAAAAGTGGAGGTAAGGACTTCCTAGTGGTCCAGTGGTTAAGACTCCATGCTTCCAGTGCAGGGGGTGACAGTTCGATCCCTGGTGGGGGAACTAAGATTCCCTCATGCCTCATGATGTGGGGGATGGCTGGGAAAAGAGGGAAGTGCAGGTTGATTTCCTCCAACTGGTGGAGTTATTTTGCCCCCATCTGAGAAAGCCAGTAAGGGCATATTATGACAGAGATTTGCTGGAGAAGCAAAGGCCCAGGGAACAACTCGACCTGGCGTGGTTTGGGGGGATAGTCAAAAAAAGGGCCAGAAAATTCCATGGCTTTTCTACTCCCCACCAGAGCCCAGGATGACCTCCTTCTGAAAGCCTCTTCAGAACTTCTTTACTAGCACCCCACTGTCCCCTCCAGTCATGAACTCAGGGAGGGGTCAATGTGAGAAGGGCCAAAGAAGACTTTCTTTTGGTCCGATGAGCTTTAGAGAATCCACTGCTGGCTTCCTCTTAGGCGCAAAGGGGAGAGAGAGAAACCAACAGAATGCTGTAACAGCTTTCATTGAGAGGTACTATTTCCCTTTTACTAACATTATCCAGTAGAAGGTACAAAGTAATTACACAGTATTTTCTTTCTAAAATTGGTATAGAAAGTGGCCTGGTTCCAAAATTTTCCTTTTCAACTAAAATAACCGGTAAATCCATTGTAACCTTTATTTTATAAGTGGTAGTAGTGATTATGCATTCTTAAGATGTAATTTGGCTGGAAATTGCTCCCTTGAAAAAGAGAACCTGAATTTTTAATTTCACTGGGAGTACAAAAAAGAGAAATAATCATTTTATCAGTTGTTTGCTAATGGAACTTAAAAATTACTGAATGATTTTTCTACTTTTTCCGCTTTTAAATTACAAATCATAGAAGCAGAAGTTTATGAAAGAAAAAGCAAACATTTAATTGCCTGTGTCATGACAAGTTAATTGAAGTCAAGGGAAAAAGGGCAAACAACAATCTAGAACAAGTCTATGTGTAGCCCTAGATGAAGCCATTCAAATAATGTAGCAATTTAGACATTACTTAGAACAAAGGCAGAAAAACCATGTGAATTTAATTTAAATACGTATGTCTCGTTATTAACTTATTGACCCTACTCGACAAGCCAGAAGACAAAGTGGAGCTCAGACCTGGAGCATAGATAATCCAGTCTCCAAAGCAGTTCAGACAGGGGCTTGATGATTTTCCACGCTAGCTGAATTATAGAATATATATGTGGAAGTCAAATATTTTAATGAATTCAGACCTCTTCACCTGTCAAGCTTTCTGTGGAACAAAAAGGAAACCTCTTTATCAATTCTGCGTGAAAAAGATTCACAAAATCACAGCATGCCTTTCTTGTTAAAATTTAAGTGTTCCATTAGCACAAATGCAAACTGAGGCTGTTAATGTTTCCAGGGAGACCTATAAAATTCTCCCTTAAAAGAGGGAGAATTCCCTCTTATAAAATTCTCATCCCTATAAAATTCTCTCTTTAGCAGTGTTAACTCTTGCACACCTGAATCCTTCCCATGGATTGTATGAAAAATATCTACCTGTATTTAGAGGATGTACATCTATTTGAAAATATTTCTCATAATTCGGAAAGGTGTTTGCTGTATCATCTGAAGATATTTTAGATGTATAGTCAACTCAGTTTACAGAATCTTTGTAGTTTGTGTATATACATTGATTCTTTGCAGAATAGGAAAACTGAACAAGATTTAAATAGGGGTAAATGCAGATATACTTTAAGGATTTAAGAGGTATGTTTAAGTAACATACTGCCATTTATACTCCCAAGTCTGTGTGCATGACTAATGACCAGCAAAAAGGATTAAACGATCAAGTGTTTATTTAGAGATAGTTCACCTGTGTGATGCACCTACATGTTCAAGTCCCTGCCTTTAGTAGCTAGAGTAAAAGATTGCCTTTCCAGAGATTTGTTTCTGGTGGTTGAGGATACTCCATACAGGGGTAGAGTCAAGGACCTGCCTGCATAATGGTTCTCCCACGAGCCATCTATTGGGGAAGATATAAAAATACACTCCAGAGTTCTGTGATTCCTCAGTTTTGCCTGGCCCTCCCATCTCTGCCCTTCTCTGGGTTCCCCTCTAGCCACCTCTTTTGGAAGGTCAGGAGAGAGGAGGGAGGTAGGGCATCAGCACCCCTCACCTCAGCTTCCAGCCTTGTGAACTTTTATGGGAATAGACACTTCATGGCCTCCTAACTCTGTAGAATTTTTAAAGTATAAAAAGTTGCCACATCTCTTTGCCTCTGGATAAGAAAATGTGGGACAGCTAACAATTGTGAATGAAAGAGTTGTTTGCCAAGCTAGTTAGGTAAATGCCTGGGAGGACAGATAGGCCAGATCTGCCTTCTTAGCAAAGATAACACACATTTTGATTGATATCCAGGGGCTGAGAAATCAAGGTCAAAAATGGGAGGAGTAAAGAAGAGTAACCAGATACGCAGACAAAATGCAGAGGCACACTGTGAAAAGCTTTAAAAACAGACATGTGGACTTGAATGCCAGCCCCCATATTTACTTCCCACCCTCATTCTCCGTTTTCTAGCCATGTACAAGTGGACCATGGGAAAGCCAGCAATTGTCTAGTGGCCCCCTAACTGCTGCGGAGCTCACCATCTTCCTGTCCTTTCTGCTCCCTCTCAGGAGTAAAGCCTGTCATTTTCCTAATAGCTGTTTTCTTTTACTCTTCCAGAAGAGCTGCATTTACATGTTATGAGGGGCAGAAGTTCAGTCCACACTGCTAGTTATCCTTCCCCTGTGGCCTGGTGGAGAGACCTCCCCCACCCTCCCATTTTGTGGGCATCTACTGCTGGTCACCACGCTCTTTAGCAAAAGAGTCTCCACTCCCTGTCTTCAAGCCTGAGAAATGCTACAGTGATGTTTTCCAAACCACAGTGAAATGACTAACTGGTGGTCTGTCATCTGTCTTCCTTTCCTTCCTTAGGAATCCGATCATGGGACACAAACCTGATTGAATGCAATCTGGATCAAGAACTGAAACTTTTTGTATCCCGACACTCAGCAAGGTTCTCTCCTGAAGTTCCAGGTGAGGCTTTCAGTTCTGTAGTAGTCAACCTAGAATTCGAAAGAAACAGGCGCTTGTCTTGAAAGCTTTGCCTGGAGCATGGAAAAGACTTCCTCTTATTGCTAAAGGATTCTCTTGTGTTTGTTATTATCAACTAGGTGAGCAAGAAGCCACCTTTTAAGAAAGTCAGCTAATTCTTAAGTTGTCATTTGTGGGTTTCTATTTCGTGGTGTCTTAGAAGATTTTAAGTTCCAGGGTAAATTTAAAAATTTCATACTTATCTCACTGTACTCTGAGCTTAAGAGATTGTAGTCTATTTAAATGTGAATTTTACTCACATGAAGTTATGAATACAAATTGGATGCTCCCAGAATTCCATAAGCACCCTCCCTCTCAAGAAAATGAAATATGTGCATTCCTGTATTTTCTATCTCAATGAAATATGTATCATCATTTCATCATTGCATTATCTCCCACTTAGTGTGGGTAAAAGAGTCTGGAATTCCAAACTACTGTTAAGATAGCCTTTCTTTCAGAGATGAATATGAATACTACTGGATAATGAAAGGTAAGGACACAAAAATTTGTCATTTATTAAGATGCTGCTGCTAACCAGCTACTTCACTGAGGAGGTAGTCAGACTTACCCACTTTGTCTTCCTCTTGTGAGGGTGACCCATGCTTGTCCCACTGGGTCACATTTGAGGTTATGAACAGTTACTGGTCTGTAAAGACTCAACCTGGGGTGTGTCTCTCAAAAGTTCTGCCATTGATCTATCACAGTTGCCATTTGGCATTTTATTTTTTGAATATCACCTAAATATTATGTAAACTAGAGACGACTCTTTTCTGTCTTTATGATTTTGTTATATGATTGCAAATTTTATTGGCATTGATAAAAAATCAGCAATAAAGTTCAGCCCTTTTGACTGATTCCATCATATTCCATTGGGCTTCTCTGATAGCTCAGCTGGTAAAAAATACGCCTGCAATGCAGGAGACCCCTGTTTTATTCCTGGGTGTGGAAAATCCCCTTGAGAAGGGATAGGCTACCCATTCCAGTATTCTTGGTTTTCCTTGGTGGCTCAGATGATAAAGAATCCGCCTACAGTGTGGGAGACCTGGGTTCAGTCCCTGTGTTGGGAAGATCCCCTGGAGGAAGGCATGGCAACCAACTCCAGTATTCTTGCCTGGAGAATTCCATGGACAGAGGAGCCTGGTGGGCTGCAGTTCTTGGGGTCACAAAGACTCAGACATGACTGAGTTATCATATTCCACTAGCCTTGTACTTCCCAAGATTTGAAACCACGTACAGAATGTCAGCCTCTTGACGCATCACACTTGACTGCAGCAGTATGCCCATGAGACTGGAATCATTCTTCTCTTTGAGTTTGATCTTAGAATAAAATCCCATACTTTGCAGTTATCAAATGAATCATAGCTTTCAAGCATGGAGTTGAGTAAATGTGTTAAGAAAAACTTAACAAGAGCTGGTTCATTAAAAGTTAAAATCGCTGCAAAGCCATATGAAAACCAGCTCTTAAATAACTTTGCATTGAGAAAAAAAGAGAATGGTCCAGAGTCTATCAGACAGCACGTGGTTTGCTGAAATTAAGGTACAGTGTGTGGTTATCTCATTGTTATGTTGTATTTTTATGTCTTACACATTTCCATGACTCAAAATCATCTTATGAAAAGAAAAATAAGGAAAGTACCCTTTTCCAACAAGTATGTTTCAAAATGTAAAATTCAAGCTTTTATCCTCTCTCTGTAGGTTGTTCTGGCTTTCTTACTATGACTTTTTTTTTTTTTGGTAAATGAATCCTATGATGCTCATTGTGTTCATTCATACTTGGATTGACTTTATAGAATGACAGTGTATTGCAAAATGAAAGGCTGCAAGAATTGCTAAAGAATGAACCGTTTTTGAACCAGAGCCCTGGCATTACTCTTGCGGCCTAGGAAGTTCTGGTCCCCCAAACTGCTGCTTTAGCCTATGTACCCCATTATCTTTCTTTTTCCTGCTGAAACCTCCAGTAAGGATTGGTTACCTGCCTAGTTGTAGCAGTGCTACGCTAGGCTGTGTGTCCAGAGATTGGCCCCTGGACACACAGCACCTTCCCATTCTTGCCAACTCCCAAGAGGATGTTACGAGCTTTGCTCCCCAGCCTAAGAGTGCACGGTGCAGGGCTGGGCCTCTCCCCTGAGGGCCAAGCACCTAGAATGCAGCCCATGAGGGTGAGGCCCTGTGAACCTCCCCTTCAGAGTGGGGTGAAGGTTTCTAACTAAGACTACCACAGATGATAAAAGCACACTTCAGGTTCAGTTCAGGTAAGTGAGTGTGTTTTAGAGAGAAGAGATGTTATCTTGGAGGAGGATGCAAAATTGGGGTGAGCAGAGATCAACGGGGTGATCACTGGATGGACCCACGAAGCCTTTAGCTTTTCCGGAACTGATTGAAGGGTTTTATGGGAAATTTGAGATCTGTTTTTAAGTGGATCCACACCTAGTGTGTCTTCCCCACTCCTGGTACTTGTAGAAGCTGAAGCATGTACCTCAAGCCCATAAATGGAGTCAGCTGAACCTCTGCAGTTAGAGTTGCAAGAATCTTAGTTAACTGAGTTTAGGCATGGAACAAGAGGAAGGTCAAATCTTTAAAAAAAAATAAAATAAAGCTCTTCTTTGGGACTTCCTTGTGGTCCAGTGATTAAGAGGCCACATTTCCACTGCAGGAGGCATAGGTTCAATCCCTGGTTGGGGAACTAAGATTCCTCATGCTGCGTGGCCAGAAAAATAGAAGGAAAAAAAAGTTGTTTCTTCAGCCAGTTTAAAAAAAGAAAACCTAGATAGCACCTACAGTGTGCCAGGCACTGTGGGATGGGGAAGGGTGAAGACACACGGATGAACAACAACAACAAAAAAAAAGCCACTACTTTGCTTACTCTTATCTTCTTGTGAGAAGAGCAGGCATTTAACAGTCACATACAGACTAGCATAAAATTGCATTCTGCATCATGTCCAAACAGTTTTTGTTTCCTTTTGTTTAGGCTAGCAGAGTTACTATATTCATTGTCCTCTCTGACACAGTGTAGTGGCAATGGGAACCTGCAAAGACTTGATTCAGGACACCCGTGGATACCAAAGTCAGCAAATGCTCAAGTCTCTTACATGAAATGGCTTCATATTTGTGTGTAACCTATGCACATCCTCATATTCTTTAAGTCATCTCTAGGTTACTTATAATACCTAATACAATGTGTAATACCTAAAAGCTATGAAATAGTTGCCAACCGGTGGCAAATACCAGTATTGCTTTTTGGAACTTTCTAGAATTAAGTGTTGGAGAAGGCAGTGGCACCCCACTCCAGTACTCTTGCCTAGAAAATCCCGTGGACGGAGGAGCCTGGTGGGCTGCAGTCCATGGGATCGCTAAGAGTCGAACACGACTGAGCAACTTCCCTTTCACTTTTCACTTTCATGCATTGGAGAAGGACATGGCAACCCACTCCAGTGTTCTTGCCTGGAGAATCCCTGGGACGGCAGAACCTGGTGGGCTGTCGTCTATGGGGTTGCACAGAGTCGGACACGACTGAAGTGACTTAGCAGCAGCAGCAGAATTAAGTGTGTATTTTCAATCCTCAATTGGTTGAATCTGTAGAGAAGGATCCTGTGGATACAAAGGCCCAGCTGTAGATGGGGAACTAGGATTGCCCTTCTGCCTGTTTTACATTCATGTTATTATACCTCTATTGCTATTTTTAAGAATTGGAGATCCCTTATAAAAGACTGGTGATAGCCTCCAGGGCAGGTAATAGATTGTGCGGCAGCACAACCAGATTTGTGCTTGTGTACTTGTTCAGCCCCTGTACTAGTTTTTAAATATGTTTTTGAGACTCAGTTGGCCTGTTTCTTGAAGGTTGCAGGTCTTGTGGACTGGTTTAGTCATCTTGAACAAATATCCTTTGAGCAGGACGCTGGGATGTGTTACTTGCTCTGCAGAAGGTGAGGGTTATCTACTGAATGATGAGGTCATGAGTCCTCTGGTTCCCCAGAATGTGAGCCCTGGGGTTGCCAAGTGCTGTCCACCTCTGGCATACTCTATTTCTTGGAATGGCTAGTCATCTCGGGCCATCTTACTCTCTCAGAGCTGTTGCAGCATCGACTTCCTAAAAATCCTTCAACAGATGTCTGTGTGGCAGGGGCTGGTCCCTGCTGATTAGCCCTGGTATACCACCACTCCTGGCCACATCTAAGGTGGACTCAAGTGAGACCAGTTCTCTTGAGAGAAAAGGTTAGGTATGTCTGATGAACACGCCCCAGTGTTCTCACTCAAGCCAAAGTTCAACAACTGAGTCTTTTCACGATAGAGCAACAGTCTTATATTTCCTTATGTGTCCAAATTCAAATACTGTCATAAAATTTTTTTTTAATTTTTCTATGTATTTTTTTGTACCTTAATCATGCTGAATAAGAATCATTTTGATAAATTTTATCATGAGAATTGAGCTAGGTTTACCACGCTGAATGGCATTTATTTCACTTTCCATTCCTATTTGCTTCTCTCCCTAACTTAACTTTACATCTGTCTGTCCCTAACAGCGGAGAGGGGATGTGGAAAGTCCCATGATTGCCTGTGTTAGACATCATTTCAAAACAACAAACAAATACAAATGATTCCTAGGATGAGGGATACCAGAATGAAAATTAATTTCAGTCTTTTTTTTTTAATTAATTTTTATTTTTTAGATTGTTTTGCTTTACAATACTGTTAATTTCAGTCTTTTTTTCCCCCATCATTTTGCCTGTCTGCTATAATAATTAAACATTTTTGTTAACGCAGATTCTCACTAGCAACATAATGCAGAGTCTAGATCCTAGCTCTAAAAGTTACTTGCTGTAGGATCTCTAACAAGTTACTTAACCATCCTGTGCCTCAGTCTGTTGTTTGTGAAACAGTGATGATCACTTCTACCTCATAGTTTTCACGAAGGTGGAATGAATTAATTTGTGTCAAGATCTTGAAACAGTATCACACAGTAAAACAATACATGTAAACTAGTATTAAAATTGTCTCCCTTGGTGAAAATCTATCAGACTTGTATATTTGCTGATTATTATTTTCTAGGGGAAGTGGTGGCTTTATATATTGGCTGGATTCCTTTTGTAATAAATAAAAATTTATTTTAAGGTGTTTCGTAGAGAAACAGTTGCCTTGAGCATTTTCAGAAGGCACATGGCTGGTTGCTGGTTATGTATAGGGGGCAGCAACCTTGCATGGCTGAGTTTAGGAAAGTCCTTTGGGTGTGAGGGAGAAGGCAAGGCACCCCACTCCAGTACTCTTGCCTAGAAAATCCCTTGGACAGAGGAGCCTGGTGGGCTGTGGTCGAGCAAAATGGAGGGGATGCATTAAGGTGCTGACATAGCAGGACCTCAGGGCATGGTTGAAGACTGCCAAATGGTCCTGTCCCTGCCTGTGCTGCTGTGAGCAAAGGTGCTAGCTGGCTTTCCTGCTGTGATAATACCTCCATGGGTAACATCTTCTGATCTTCCTATTCCTTGTTTCTCTCTTCTCTTCTCTCCAAACAACAAGTGACTATAGATTTTGCCAGTCTTAAGAAACTGAGATTTCTTGTGGTTTATTTTCTTAGTCAACTGCATAAATAGTGGGACCTTGGCATGTTTACATTTTGTCACTAGTTTTACAACTCCTAGATCATATTCACAAAAAGCTTTATGTGGTGTGATTTACCTTGTGATGTGTGTATGGGTGGTTCTGTTTAAGAATCCATGCCTTTTCTCCGAAGGTAAATAAACCACAGATTTGTGCTGAGTGACTGCTAAAAATATCTGGCCTCAAGATTGCTTTTTGATGGAGAATTGAAATCAAGCCCTTTGAATTTAACTCAGGCGAATCCCCTCCTCCCTTTGACATTAATGAGGCAAGGATTTACATTTGCTGGTAGACTGATAAGAAAATACTAAAATGCTCTTAGAAAAGGTCTAAGAATGTTTGCAGTCATCTTCTTTCTCTGTCTAGACTTGTATGTTTAGTCTGTCATTGTACAGAATTATAGCCTAATTGTATGTGCCTAGAATACATCAGCCCTCTATGACAGCCAGTAATGAATGTGTTTTCAGCTCTGCTCCTAACCTTTGAAAGATAAAGCACACAACTATACTTTCACTTGCATTTGAGAGGCTGACTTAACCCTCAAGGACCCTGTGCTTTCTAAGGGAAAGCAGACGCTTTATCCTCCTGTTTTCCCTCTCAGCACACACACAGGTTCAGGCACTTGCCCACAGGCCCATTGGGCTCATCTTTTCTCATTGCATCATTATTCGAATTATAGGAAGAATCCTGGTCTTAGAAGAAACACGGCAAATAAAGAGCCTTATTTTTGTGGAAGTAACCAGACCTCTGTTTAACATCCCTTGAGGTCATTGCCGCCCGCCTGGGAAGGGGACTCCCATTTTAATGCAAATTGCTCGCCTTTCTTTGCTCACCCCCTGCCCTCAGCCTTCCCAGGAGCCTTCCCCTCCTGCTCTATGCTCCCGCCCCAGTGCTCCCATTCACACGCTATAGCAAACCTTGCCTGCTTGCCCCCACTCGCATTCCTTTAGAACAGTGAGAGGTCCAGACTTTCCGAGGGGAAGATCCAGAATTTGGTAGTGTATGCAGTACTAGGCGCTAATTCCTGTGAGGTTTACAACTGGCTCAACGTGGAGATTTAGCGATCGTTTATATTCATAGATCCTTATAGTGCGTGTGATTGTTTTTCTCTTTCTGGTGCAGGTGTGGTCAGAGGAATAAAATGTTTCATTGCCCTGTGCAGGCACCTTCATTCCCAGGGTTGTTAATGAAGGCTCATTCAGACCATCCTAGAAATACCCATTCATCTCACCTTTTTTTTTTAAGTCAAAAGGATGCTTTACTCTGTTGGCTGTAATAGCTCTCAAGCGGTTCCTCATAAGCAATGTGGAGCCACTCAACACAGGCAAACACAGGCAGAAGGGGAACAGAAAATTGGCTGCCTGGGCCCAGTAGCCATTTGGGGGATCGTCAATAACCCCGCCATTAAATCCGACTAAGTGCATCCGAGAACAGCTGCTCTCGTCGCCCACCAAGGACGGCATCGTAACGCTGAATGTCAGTGCTTTTGTCTTCACTTCCAGAGACCAGAGAGCCCTGGTTTTTTGTTAGATTTGTTGTGGTGGTGGATGGGTGTTTGTTTGTTTTTTAAAGCTGGCCACCACAGCCGGCGGCTCAAGCCCCTTTACTTTTTTCCTGCTTGCTTTTGTGTGTTCTCTGTAGGGTATTTTGTTCAGCATCTATGAAAACAGGCTAGAAAGAATGGTGGAAGATGAGAATAAAGCATAAGCTTTTTAAGCTTTTTTTAAGAACATCTTTTTTTTTTTTAAAGAAATCAGGTCATGTTTTTGAGTGTTTATTAAGAAGCCGGGAATTGTAAAGGGATCCATGGAAGAACTAGGTATCCCCACTGGTCATAATTTAGTTAGGAAAAGAAGTCATTTATACCTTAAAAAGAACATAGACAGTGCTTCCTTCGTTTAAGACCTGTGTGTGTGAGAGAGAGACCCACACGGAGGGGTGTGAAGGCAGATTTAGTCCAGTTCCTAAAGAAGAGAGAGGGTGAGAAATGGAGATCATAGCAGGCATTGCATTTTGATTGTATTTAGTCACAGTGACAAAAGTTACCCAGGTACCAGCACCCCCACCCCAGCCGCAACCCGAGCCTAATTAAATGTTACCCGGGCAACAGCAAGCATCCAAACATCGTGCCCCAGGGCTGACGCCTTTGGTCTTCTCGGCTGCAGTCTATGGGTAATTTCTATTGCATGTGAAGTCAGATTTCCTTGGTCCTCGAGAAATGTGAGCAAGAAAGAAGTGTCCCTGGGGAAGAGCCCTTAAAAACGGACCACGGGAATGGGAGAGATGAACATCAACATGAGACGAAAATAATGGTTTAATAAGCTGTCTCAACCAGTGTCAAAGACTCGCCTCCAGTAAGGACTGGTAAGGGGACTGCTGACCGAAAATGCAACTCTACCTGTGATTTAAAAATAAAATTATCTAATTAATAATGAACACTAAAGCCCAGGGAAGGTGGCATTTTGTGGGAGGTTACAGCAGTTTCCCCAGTTACAGCATGCGTCATTTTAAAGACACCAACTGAATTGCCTCTGAAAAAAAATTGCTTTGTGCAGCCTGAGGGGTTGAGATAAAATATGAACATCCCGAGGGCTGCCTGCATTTGGAAAGCCCTCTAAACCTGCCCTTTGCTGGCCCTTTCTTAATCAAACTGATTCTCACTGGAGTCTGAGTAAGTGAGGCACAGTGGAGCATTTTGGATCAGATTCTTAGATTCCTGTTTGCGTCTCCCATGAATAGTCTGGGGAAGGGACAACTGCTCTCCTCGGGGCATTGTATCTTGGTTTGCTCCTAGGATGCTCCTCCATATAGATGATGCTTTTTGGTTGCTGAAGTGTCAGTCAATGGAAATGTCACATTTGGAGAAGTAATAGATAGCAATAAAACTGAAGATGAGATATTTAATAAATTCTGCATCTCAGGCTGATGACACTCTCTTGGTACAGAGCTCCTCAGCCTTTGAGCAGTTGTTTTCTGCTTTCTAAATTATCTGGAGGTTGAGACCTGTGTAAAAGACCAGCAAAATAGGCGGGAAAACTGACTGATGGAACTCCTCCCTTTTAATGTTTGTGTGCATGGATGAGAGGAGGAGAGAGATGGAGAGAAGGAGACCTTCTCATAGGGCTTCCCAGGTGGTACTAGTGATAAAGAATCCACTTGCCAATGCAGGCGACGGAAGAGAGGCAGGTTCAATCCCTGGGTTGGGAAGATCCCCTGGGGGAGGGCATGGCAACCCACTCTGGTGTTCTTACCTGGAGAATCCTGTGGACAGAGGATCCTGGTTGGCTACAGTTTATAGGGTCTCAAAGAGTTGGACAGGACTGAAGCAACTTAGCATACTGTAAAGTTGCATCCTGAAGCATACATGCATACCTTTATATTCTAATTGATTGGAAAGGAGATAATCTTCACATTATATGGTATGTCTTTTGAGAAGTTGCCCTAGTATCAGCCAATCTGTCATTAAATATTTACGCAGTATTTCCTGCAGCAAGACACAGTTCCAGTTCCTAGTTCTGCAGGCCAGAAGAAGTGTAAGTAAAACTGTCCCTGGGATTTGTTTACAACAGAGCATGAAAATAAGATAAACAGAACAAGCTTAAGGTAAAATAATATGCAAATGAGACTTTTGCAAGTGAGACCCCTTCTGTAAATTTTTTTTGTTCAAGCTATTTTAAAAAATATACATGCATAAAAATATGCACTAAAATCGTATTACCTATACAAATTGAGGCATAATACAACAGATCTAATGCAGTGGATTCCCCCTGTGATCAAGGAATTTTGGATTCATACTGAATTAATTGTATCCTATTTGGGAGCTACATTTTAAGGCCTTTAATTTTGAAAAGATAGAAAGCTTTAGGATTCTTCTCCTTCTCCCCGAAAAGATCCTATGAGAACAGAACTGCTGAACAGAATGTAAAGGCTTGATTTCAAGATTGTCTTCATCTTTGAGAGCTGGAAAATTATCCATTGGCAGACTCAAGCCACTTGGGAGAGATTGTGAAAGTGAAAGGTTTTATGGAAATAAATCTGAAGTAATTGGTTCACTGCCCCAGGCCAGAAGGGACACTTCTGAGAGAGCAGGGAGAGAGCAGGGAGGGGATGTCTGTTGTGAGCTGCTTCCCAGGACCAACCCCTGACCCCCCACCTCCAAGTTCTCTAAGCTTGACCAAGTCGGAGGTTCTGGGCCACACCTGAAGTTACCATTGCCCGTGTAGCTCTCTGAAAAGTTGCTGTGCAGCCTCTCCTTTTCTCGCAAAGCTAAGGGGCCAGACTAGACTGGGGCTTTCCAGGTGGCTCAGTGGTAAAGAATCTGCCTGCCAAGCAGGAGGCACTGTTTCAATCCCTGGGTTGGAAGATCCCCTGGAGAAGGAGATGGCAACCCACTCCAGTATTCTTGCCTGGAGAATCCCATCGACAGAGCAGCCTGGTGGGCTACAGTCTGTGGGTCACAAGAGAGTCTGACACGACTTGGCCATGAAACAACAGCAAAGACTAGATTAGGGAATCTGAAGCTTTGTTCTGTCTGCTGTTAGCTCGGTAAAACTTTAATAGAGAGCCAGTAGGAAAGAATTTCAAGGTGAAATAAGCCTAAGAATTTATAGCAGATCCTATTTTTTGAGGAGCTTAAAGTTTGTTCAATTTTGTATAACCACAAAAGTCCTTTCTTGTTTGACCTGTCACTTCTGCTACTACTGTCTCCCAGGGATCTTATTTCTGTAGAATACAATTTGGGAAAGGAGGGACTAAGTGATTCTGAGTCCCTTCCAGATTTCGTATTCTGTGATTCATGAACTTTTACTAAATTGTCTCTACTCTGAAATGTAGAAGGGAATTTGTCCTATTTGCTGTTTAGCTTAAAATGGTTTTTAATCCAGGTTTTAAAATGTCAGTGGAAGAATTTAGTTTAGAAAATCTGCCTGTCGCATCTGCTAGGATTATTCATTTTTAGGTGAAGATGCACAGCTTTATGACACTTCAACTAATGTCCCAGTTTGTGAATTCTTGGCCCTTGGTTTTTCCCATCTGTCTGTACCTTGCCAGACAGACCCAACAAGACGGAACTTAATTGTGTTTGCACAGTGCCAAACACCTGCATGGAAAGTATTTCAAAAGTCAAATTCTTGAGTGTGTTGTCTATGTAATGCCAAATGGGAAATAGCTGCATTTTTTCCCATTAAAATGAGAATTTCCACATTGATGATTGGTGCTGCATTGAGCTTCAGATTATTTTCTTATTCACACATCTTTGGGAGAAGGCTGAAGACTGAACCCCCGTTAAAAGCGCCAGGGACCTTGTTTGTTCTGGATAATTGAGGATGGCCTGCATTTTAATATGCATGATCAGCTATGCATATCTTGTCCTGTGAACCATCAATTAGCACAACACAATTTCACAAGTCAGTGCATGCAGATACGAACACCCTTGGGAAGCAATGCTCAAATCATTACTGACAGTGTACAGCTTGCATACAGGTAATCATGATCAGAAAGCCATGATTATCCAGAAGGAGAAGTGATTTTTATGGTAATGTGTCATGTGGGTTGACTCTTGGTCTCTAATACCTTTGGGGTAACAATTTCAGTTTTAACCTCTCTCTAATTTGATCATGTTTGCAAAAAATGTTTAATTCACTCCCTATGACCCACATGTAATTATTATTTTTACAACAAACCTTATAGAGTGTTCTAAAACTCTTGCCTGGAGAATCCCAGGGACGGGGGACCCTGGTGGGCTGCCGTCTATGGGGTCGCACAGAGTCGGACACAACTGAAGGACTTAGCAGCAGCAAACCCAAATGAAATAGGCTTTGTACCAAAAACATTATTGATAATATCTCTGTGGATGAGAAGAATGGTGGTGTGGTTAATCAAATATTCTAGGTAAGAGAGACTTGCCAATAATTCCTTATATTCCAATAATAAGAAAAGATTATCCTTTTTTTTGGTTGCAAATTTTAGAATCTAATTATACAGTCCTTTCTTTAATAAACACCTTGAAATGTATCTAGAATTCCTAAACCAAATTTCTTTCCTTAGCTCAGGATATTTTTAAACTATTTATTAAAAACATGCACTTAGAAATCTTTTGTTCCCTTTTCCTTCTGATTATGGTGATATTTTCAAAGGGAGTTTTTAATAACTATTGTACTTTGGGGGCATATATTAGTATTTAACTGAAGCAAAGGCCAAGAGAGTTGCACTTACACAAGAAAACACACTTTGCTTCCTACTTGGAAACCAAACTCCAAACGCTCCATGTGAGGTTTCCTTAGATGATTTGGGAGGAAAACACTAGTGGTCACTGCACTGTCTACATAGGGGTGTGCTGATTAGAAGCAAGTTCTTGTTACTGAAACATTAGTGAGCAAACCATTTACGTTGAGTTGTCCAAGTGGACACCTCAATACTAATATGATTGTCTTTCTATATAAAACAGCGATTTCCCTAGAAATTATAGTGATTCTTGAAAAGAGTCGTTGATTCTAAATATTGAAGTGGAACTCTGAACTGCTGTAAAGAAAGAAGGGGAGGTGGAGAAAGAGGATGGCAAACTTTAGGTAGCTTTAAAAAAATGTGATTTTGCAAAATATGCATTAGCCCACTGCATTTACATTGTCCTGTTACATATACAACCACTCCGCTCCTAAGTCCTAACCATTTTTCCTTCCTGCTTCCTGTGTCTCATGATTCGAAAACATGATTTTTTAAAATAGAGAACTGTCTTCTCCATCATACCATTTTCCTCCTAATGAGCTAATAAACACAAAATCCCAACCAAGTAAAGGAAATGAGAAGGAGGTTATTTTTAAAGGCTCAATGCCTGTGCTTTAAGGTTATCCAAAAAAGCTTTAGATCCCGGGAATAGACAGGTTGCGCAGCTAAGGTTGTGTAACACTTATACGCATGCATGTAATTAATTACATGTGTGCGGCTTCCCAGGTGGTACTAGTGGTAAAGGACCCGCCTGCCTGCAGAAGACATAAGAGATGTGGGTTCAGTCCCTGGGTTGGGAAGATCCCCTGGAGAAGGGCATGGCAGTTCACTCCAGTAGTTTTGACTGGAGAAGCCCATGGACAGAGGAGCGTGGCGTGCTGTAGTCCATGGGGTCACAGAGTTGGACACGACTAAGGTGACTAAGCATGCACACAGGAATGATTTTGCTTTTGTATTATTTGAAAAACATCTTTTCCACTTAAAGACACATGCCAACAGCCAAATAAATGCCTTTTAGTGAAAAACTGACTATGTCATGGGGGTTCACCTCCTTTATTTCTGTTGTTTTATCAGCTTCTATTGTTTTATCATCTGTATCACTCAAGTCTTTTTTCCTAATCTAATATCATCTATTTCCCCAGGTTCCCTTTTCTTTTTCTTCCCCTTTTTCCTAATATGCCCCTCCCCACTCTCCAATCACGATCTTCTTTTCTACCAATAATGCTGGTATGAGTTATTTTAAAACATCTGACAAGATCATTGTCTTGAAAAAAAGCATTGTGTATTTATTATACATATTATTATAACATGTCTTTTTAAAAATTATTTTATATGTAGAACAGAGACTATTTGGAGTCTTTGGAATAACATTCCAGCAGATAAATATAAATGAAATAATTTGGCAAATTAACTCACTCTGGGGTCATCTAGAAATATGATTCTGTCATCAGATGGAAATTTTTGTTGTTGGAATCCTTTAGCCAGCAAATGGATTTTCTATGCTTAGTAAGCAGACTCATCAAAAATATGAAACCAGTTGTTAAAAAACAAAACAAACAAAAAACCCAAGCTTCAACTTACAACTTAAGAAGAATGAAAAGAAACCAACCAAGCAAAAACCTACTTTGACTGAAAAAAATGAGACCAAAGGCCTTGAACCAAGTAATTGTATGGCTAGATTTTTAATCTTTTTAGAATTCCAACTTTTCAGAGATGGCCTTTTCCCAATTACAACTGACTGGTAAGAGAAAAGGAATGCAATTATGTCATAACCTCAGAACTAAGGCCTTACGCTAATGTCCTTTAGTAAAGAACCATGAAACAGTGCCTGGCACATTGTACTGGCTTATTGTGACAGTGATGAAGAGGTGTCATGGGTTTGAGAACCTATAATTAGCTCTTAGATTTGAAGAATAAGCTGTATAAGAAATCTGAAAATTTATAGTGATTGCAAGTTATTACAGATTTCCTTTAAATATTGAGGTATGGCAAAACATTTATTTACAAGCTATTGATTGCTTTCAGAAACTTGGTAGCCTAGAAGCTCTGGTTAACAGTGTCTTGAGAAGCAATGGACAGAATCCTTGGAGGATGGAAGCGCGGGACAGAAAATGTGTTTCAATCCTAGTTTTACTGCTAAGTAGATTGTGCTATTGTGGACAAGTTCTTTAGCATTTATGAACTTCAGTTTCATTATCTCTAAGATTACTTTTATGCTCAGTACTTGTAATATAATACCAACCCATAGTGAAAAAGAGTGGTTTAAATATTTTAAAAAATGGTGTGCCTGCAAAGTTGATATGTATAGCTAATGTGTAAATCCAAGATGTGTTGTTAGTGTAAGTGAAGTGAAGTCGCTCAGTCGTGTCCAACTCTTTGCGACCCCATAGACTGTAGCCTCTCAGGCTCCTCCATCCATGGGATTTTCCAGGCAAGAGTACTGGAGTGGATTGCCATTTCCTTCTCCAGAGGATCTTCCTGACCCAGGAATCAAACCTGGGTCTCCCGCATTGCAGGCAGACGCTTTACCGTCTGAGCCACCAGGGAAGTCCTGTCAGTGTAAAGTCCTTTGGAATTCTTAGGATACAATAACTTGCTTGGCTGAGCAGTGCAAGAAAACATATTGTGTTTAGCCATTAAGTTGTGTCCTACTCTTTTGTAAGTGCATGGACTATAGCCTGCCAGGCTCCTCTGGTCCATGGAATTTTCCAGGCAAGAATACTAGAGTGAGTTGCCATTTCCTTCTCCAGGGGATCTTCCTGACCCTGGGATCGAACCCACATCTCCTGCGTTGACAGGCAGGTTCTTTACTGCTGAGCCACCTGGGAAACCCTCAGTCTATTCATTTCACAAACAGATGTTGCTTGTCTGATGGGGCTGGTTCTGTGTCAGATACTAAGGTTAACAATAGTAAGCAAAATAAATAAATCCATATCTCCTATAGAGTCTCCCATGGAGCTCTGAGTCAAGGTAGGGAAGCAGATATTAATCAGTCATATAAATATGTATCACAATCTGTGCTAAGTACCAGGGAAGAGAAGATGGTGCTATATAAGGATATAAAAGAGGAAATTGACCCATAAGGGGAAAGTGAGAGAATTACAGAGCTAAGATTTGTGATGACTGCTCTTTATTTTATATTCAACATTAGACACTGTATTTATCTTTCCATTTGAATGCAACATTAGCAATTCAGCCTAGTTTTACAGGTTCTAGAGTATATAGATATTTTTTAACTTTGGCAGAGGTCAATGTGAGGTTACCATAACACATTTGTTAAGAATAGGAACAATTAAATAGACATGATTTTGAAATGTTTCTATGAGGGTATTAATATCCTTGTATGGATTCCACTACTTTGAGTTAAGAATGAAAATAAGAGGAAACTATCTGAATATTCACTGACCTCTTAAAAGCATGTGCTTAATTACAGATTTGCTGGGCTGCAAAAATCCCCATGAGAGGAAACTGAAGCAACTAAAATTTCTGAATCAGAATTTGAAGATTTGTGTTACAAAATAATTATGGTTCCTGAGTCCCTCAGGAACATCTTTCATATACATGGTGCTTAGAGGTTCACTCATTACCTTCTTCCCAGCATCTTCCCTGTGCTTAGTTGAGGGATGTTACCTAGTAATTGCAGGGCTGGTTAGGCCAGGCATCTCTTACTGATGTTTTCTTCTCTTGTCTTTTTTTCTATAGATCAATTATAAGTAACTTTCTTGCATCACATATCTGATCATTTGTCCTTTACCTTCTGGTTTCAATGTCCACTTCTCTTGTGTGGCAGTTACTGTCCCTTGGTCCTACTTGATGAAGTATCTAAAATCTCAACTTTTATGTATAAAAATAATTTTTCTTTAACCTGGAGGATATGACCATAACAGATCATCCATGTATTACTTGAAACCAGTGTCCCTGGTTGGGAAAAATAAAACCTGACTTTTTCATTAAGTCTAGTATAGAACAGGTTTTCTTTTTTATGTAGGATTTTATGTGAAGATATTAAAAATTCAGTTCCACGCAGATTAATTCTATTAGTCATGTGTTTACTCCCAAATCTTGGCTAGCCTTCTGACGCTATCTGAAATTAAAATATGTTGTAAAGAAATGTTGAGACAGAAATGTTTTTCATTATTATTATTTTTTTTTTCTGACATGCTCTTGAACCCTTTCAGACTGCAGACTTTGGTCTTTTTTCAGGTGCAAAGTTCTTTTTTGTGTATCCTGATCATTGTCTCTGTTCCTGTTCTGATTTCAGCCTTAAGAATATATATAATTCTTACAACATTAATAGTATAACTTCTGGTTATCCTCGGTCTCATAATTTTCTCTTTGATCTTTTTCCACATGTTCTGGAACACCTCACATTTGCCTTGTACGTCACAGTCAGTGTTCCTGCAGGATTTGTTCTTCCCTTTATTGCCGATTTAATTTCTGCTGTTGCATTTTATCTTTCCCAGAATTCTTTTGTTAATTCCACTGGCTTCTTTTTCAGTCTCTACCTGTAATTCAGCCCACTCTTATTTTTATTGTTCTCAGTTATCTCACAGAGATGATGTCTGCCACCTTTTGTGCCGAGTGTCATTTTCTAAAATTTTATTTGGTTCCCTATGGAAATTCATCTTTAGGGATGTTTGCCACCAAGCCTCAAGACACTGGTCCTTTTTCTTGTGCTGTCGTCTTGTCAAAGGTCCCATTTTTTTCTGTTTACTTTCTTCTTATAACACAAAGAAAGGACTGTCGAGGCACAGCATTCGCTAACAGAGGGTTGCAGAGACTCCTTAGTGATCCCCACTGCCCACTTGGGTGCTGGCAGTTTCACCCTTCCGTAACTGGACCCTGGACGTCGGGTTCGGGTGCATATTCCCACTCTGTGTTTGTGGCCCGGCGTGTGACGTGGGATGCAGGCCTGGGGAGTGATGATGTGTCTTTGCTGTCAGAGCTTCTGCGTCTGATTGAGAATTAGAGGGGACCTGCGGTTCTGCTTTGTACAGATGAGATGTGAGACCCACTGTGCACAGCGTGGGCTCCTCTGAGTTCTTCCTCTCTTTGCTTCTATTTGTGAGTGCTTTTCCTTAGAAGCATGTCAGCTCAGGTTGTAATGCAGGTTGGCGATAGTTTTCTTCCCCTAGTCTCCGGAGTTCTGAAGGTGAAGAGCTGGAGGAGGTGTGGGGAGTGGGGAGAACGAAGGTATCTGTTACCGTGCAGTAGGGGACTGAGACTCCTTTTACTGGTCTTTGCCTCCTAGACTTAGGGGCAGATATTGCAAGAGCAAGTCCAGTAAAATGGTGAAAAGCAGAAACTCAGGAGCTGGAGTACCCAAGTGCAAATGCAAGCTCTACCTCGTGCTTTAGCTCTTTGTGCCACAGTTTCCTCATCTGTAAACCTACTGTTAGAGGATTTATGTTCTCGTCTGTAAAGACGGTTTATGGAAATTTGGTGGTATTAGGGCATGTGAAGCACTGAAAGGGTAGATGGAGCATACTAAGTGCCCTACAAGTGTTAGCTGTTGTTGATAATATTAATGTGCGTGCTCAGTAGCTCAGTCATGTCCAGCTCTTTGCAACCCCATCTACTGTAGCCTGCCAGGCTCCTCTGTCCATGGGATTTCTTAGATAAGAATACTGGATCGGGCTGCCATTTCCTTCTCCAGGAGATCTTCCGGATCCAGGAATCAAACCTACATCTCTGGGTTTCCTGCGTTGGTAGGTGGATTCTTTAGGTACTGTTCAAGAGTGTGTGAAAATGTGCATTTCCGTTCCCTTTGGTGCGGTTCCCCCTCCTCCCACTGAACCCCTCTATCCCCCAGCCTTTCGGCACACAGCCATCTCTTTAAATCACCATGGTCAATTTTCTGATTTTATATATTTTCATGAATGTTTCCAAAATTCATAAATCTGCATAAGGATATATCAGGCATTTTCGATACCACATTAACCCACCAGCCTTCCTAACTCCAACTTAAAGTAATAGTTAAGTGATACAGTCTTCATTTGTGAAAACCTATAATGCATATAGGATGTGGTACCATTTTGTTATCTTGGATACTTCAAAATCATATTTTTAAGACCGAGTTGTACATGTTATTTGTACAAAACGTACTCTCTGACAAACTTGCTTTGTGCTTGCTGTGTGTTGTGTATGGGGTGGGGGTTGGGGCAGGTCTCTCCTCCACCCCCACTGCCAGGCAGGCGGGGCGAGTTGACTGGGTCCCTCCTAGGAAGATTTTCTTTTCCTTTTTTTTTTTTAAGCACTTTTACCCGAAAATTACTTAAAAAAAAATATACTAGTGTAACATATTTGGTAAAGTGAAATATTGGTTTAGAGTACAAAATATGTATACGTTATTTAGAATGAGAATGGTATGGTGTTTATCATGAAACCAATCCTTTCATGCTTCTACAAATCCTAATGAACTTTTTCTATGGCCTGAGGGGAAATAAAATTTTTGTTAAAGATTAATGCTTTTAATCTGCTGTTTAAGGAAATGAATTAAAAATGTTAGCAGGAAAAGCTGATTCATTTTTATGTAATGTTCAAATGGCCTGTAACATTTGCTACTCTATAAAATCTACAGTATTATTCAAGCATGATTTGTTTGGGCTTATGAACAGAGAAGCCTGGCAGGCTACAATCCATGGGATCGCAGAGTCGGACACGACTGTGCAGCTAGATAACATGGTTTCTTTATAATATTATCAGTTCTCTATATTGAAGTTCCCTAGAGCTAAATATTTTTATCCTTCTTTAATCAGGGCTCTATACATTTCAAAAATTTATATAAATCCCTCTCTTCAGTTTGTAGACAATCCTTTCCTGCAATTTCTAGTTTCTGCCAAACTCTTGGTTTTTTGGTTTTTTTTTTTGGTCACTATATGAAACCCTTGTGAATTACAGCTTTCTTTTTTTCCCTTTAGACTCTGCATGTCTGTGAGTGAGAGTTTTATGTCTGTACATGTTGTCTTTTGTGACGCTCCAGTATGATTTGACTGCACCAGAAAAAGGTAGTTTTCTTTAAATGTTCATGTGGGGACAAAAAGTTTGCATCAGAAAATCAAGCCTGAATCCGTGGCCCAGGTAGTGCTTTGATTTCTGCTGCTTTTGCTGTTGTCCCAGCAAGACTTCAGGGGCCCCATTGTATTCCCAGAGAGGGCCGAGTGGGAAGGGCTTGCCTGCACCTCAACAGCCGCCTCCCTCACTCTGCATATTAAGCCTGTAATTACAGCCGACAGTACATTTGTCCCTGGCTTCTGTGGGATGATGTCATTGCCTGTCAAACAGGGGATTAGCATGAAGAGAGAAATCCTACTGACATGTTCATTTTCATTAAGAAGAATTTGGTTTTACTTCATTTTGTTAACAGGAACTGTTATTTCATAGGAGAAATTTTTAAAAAGGAGGAAAAAGAAAAACTTGAGACCGTAGAAGCGGACATGGGCTGACTGCATGAATGGGAGTGTGCTCAGTAGCACTGCTCTGTCAATTAGTGAAAGAGTCTGGGACACAAAGCATGCCTGGGAAATCTGCTCCTTTTCTTACCAAAGCAGAGTATCATTCTTCTCAAAGCTCACAATGGCCTGGCCCTGGCTGTAGAAAATGTTCCTGGAAAAAAAGGAAGCAAAGACTGTGGCTGGAGCTGAAAGGGTGTGCAGGCGGCCAGCCCCACCCACCCCTGAAATGTTCCCCTTTTTCATGATGGCATTGATCGAGGATGTCTTAAAAGTCTCGTTCCTACATCTTAGGGGAAAGCCTAGTTCCCAGCCCATGTGGAAAAAATAAATAAATCAGTCAAGGAGAGACCTGTTGTGAAGGATGCTTTGGTCCCAGAGCTGAGGCCATGGAAGAACATAATTTACATCAGTCATTTCCAGTACCTCCAACAAAAATAAGCGTAGGAAGAAAATCATGATCAGACTTGAGAACAGGAGTCCTTTCCTCTTTTGGAGCAAATTGCCAATAATCTGCATCAGGAAAACTGGGTTCAAGTGCCAGCTCTGGCTCTTACTTAGCTGTGTGACCTTGGGTGACTGGCTCTGAGCCTCAGTTTGCTCATCTGTACAGTGGGGTTACCTAGCAGTAGTGCCTATGCCTTGTGGAGTTGTGCCTGGTACCTTTTGGCTGTTTTTCATCTCCAAGAATGATTTCCTTTCAGAAGACAGTTCTGAGGTGACCTTATTCATCAGTGACTAGAGGATGCAGCCTCCTCTTTTCCTTTGTCTCACCACTTTTCTCAGTGCCTCAGACCCAGACTTAGATTCTCCTCAATCGAGAGTCCCTCCCTGGAGCTCGGCCCAGGAGCTGTGAGACTGAGGAGGTCGAGGGTCCCTGGATTAGATAGGCGCTGGAATTTCAGTCTTTGAATTTTGCCAAAGCATTGGAAGAATTTTGAAAGTTCCCACAGATTTTTCTTGGGAGTTTTTCAAACCCTTATAGTGTTTCTCCGTTTTCTATATTTGGACACCAGAATTTTCTTCACATCCATTTTCTTTGGAACAGAGTCCTCCTGTGAAGGAGGCTGAATCCGGTCCAAATCAGGCCCGCTGGCCAAGTGATAGTTTTCCATCCACGGGCCTTCCCATTTTCATTTTTATCTTGCTTTGAAAGGCCACTGGTAAGCTAATTAATTCTCTTTTTTCATCTGACTTTTCAGGTTCAGTTACCTAGCTGATTGTTGCTTGTTAGAATGATATGTTAGAAGTAAGATCCTGAACCACGCTTGACTTTGAGCTGTATGTAGTAATAGTACAGCTGGGTTGACCAAAAGTTTTCAAGGTCAGTGTGTTCAACTGTCTTGACTGGAAGGGAATCTAGATGTGCCAAGCTCTGTGCGAGTGTTCTAGAAAAATATCAAGTCACCTGTCCTATTGCCCTTGTGTGGAATGAGAGGAAGGGAGAAGACACCGACTTTACCTGCAACGTACAGTACCAGTTACTGCACTAGACATACCTGGGCTCCAGTCCTCTCAATTTCCCCTGAGTTGCTCTCCTGAATTTATGGAACTTTGCCATTGCTACCTCCACCCCCACCTCCAGTACTCCTTGGGTTATCTGAAATGCAGGACAGTGCTCTTACCACAAGTTACCTGAATGTAAATGGAATTCATAGGAGACGTATTACAAGTAGGAAATTGGCAGTTGCTCTTGGAAGCTGAAATTCCTCTCTCTAGCGGGCAAGATGCTCTTTCCTGAGTGGCTGGGGGGGCAGTTGGGTCATCTTCTCAATGGCTCATGGTGTCCTCTCCAAGCTCTCAGCATGGTGCTGCCATCTAGACGCATCTGTGGGTTTGATTCTCTAGGATAAGTAGCTGTTATCCATCCCACTGCCTCCACCTCCCTAGACCTCATAGCTGAGATGGTAGGAGGAGGGAAACATTCTCAGTTACCCCAAATCAGACCTGTTCTAATGTTTTGTTCTCTGTACTTAATTGTTGGCCAGACACTCCCTTCCCTTCCAATTAGAGGATGTTGTTGAGTTGTTTTGCATTCTCACCTGATTATAAACTACGAACTTATAGATTTTGTCTACTGAGTCCAAGTCTGCTGCTAAGTCGCTTTAGTTGTGTCCGACTCTGTGCAACCCCACAGACGGCAGCCTACCAGGCTCCCCCGTCCCTGGGATTCTCCAGGCAAGAACACTGGAGTGGGTGCCATTTAGTCAGCCTACAAGAAAAATCTTGTCCATAGTTTGCTAAGATGAGTGAATAATACATGCATTTTTTTGGTTTTTTTTTTTTTGCAAAAGCAATAAACATTTATTAGAAATATATGAATTCAGTTTGAGTATTTTATATTCAGTCATTACACGTTGTAGAGAGATTCAGATTTCTGCCTCTTCCACCCAAAGCACTGAGTACTTTGGCTGTTACTGCAGGCTGTGTCTGTGACACACCAAATCAGTGAGGTTCTTAGACTGACGGGCATTTTTGTTTACATCAGCACTCTCAGGGGTTGAATGATAGTTCACAGTTCCACAGAGTCAGTTCAGTTCATTCATTAGGATGTCATTTTGCAAAGAAGCTTTTCCATTTATCTTCTTAGGGGTGTCAGACCATTTGGTGATAGATCCTCTAGCTTGGCTGTTGACCTCCATGCATAGGAGTAAAATCAAGGACGCATTTAAGTAGTTGATCATCTTGACAGCCTGTTTCTGTAGAATCTTGGGAGAGGATTGTATTTCCCAGATCAATTTCCTTGGGGAAACTTACAGACAACAAACTGTGGCTTCCATAACTGTGGCTTTGCAAAAACCACACATTTGACCATGTTTTCCATTTGAATTACATGAAAACCTTCTGATCTTGAATTAGTAAGACTCATCTTCATCCAAAATGAAGTAGCAGCATCTTCCCTTAACTAACTTGGCCAAATCAAGCCTATATTGATTTTAAGTGACCTAGAACTAGTACATATCGTGGTGTAGGAGAAAAAATAATAAGGCCACATCTTCCCATTTATCTAATATTTAAATTTGGGTTTTCAGTTATCCTTATTGTAAAACAAGGGGTATATACCTGTGTCCAAAATTGACTCCAGAGATGGCTTTGAGATAATTGAGAACTAAACTTTGCTTTCTCTTAATAATAACTAATATGAGTCAAAACCTTTTCTGTCTAAGTGAAGTAACTTTAAAAATATTTAGTGAACAAAGATTTAGTCATAAGATCCACATATATGAAATGTCGTAAATCACTTCAGCCCGCCATTTGCCTTTTGTTTCCAACCCTTTAATAAAATCAGCATGGAAAACGTATTAACTCTGCATCCTATCTTGGAAATCTGGAGAATTGCCCTCTATTTTGTTTTGTTTTTGTTTTTTTTACCAGCAGGTGGCATGAGTTATTGCTATGCTGGTGACAGTGTAAGAACCAATGTGTCCTGTTACTTTAAATTATTTAATAATTAAAAGTGATTCCCAATTATTTGCTTGAAATAGTCAAAATTTAACATTCATATTATATAAAGAGCTTTTACAAATTAAAAGTAAATCCTTAGATTTCAGTAGAGAAATGGGTAGATAAGAACAGTTTAAACACATGTACACGGATACACAGCAAGGGGTGGAGGAGGGTCAAGAAAAAGTGAGATAAAAAATGGCCAGTAACATAAAATAAGGTAAACAAGATATTCCACCTCTCCATCAATTAAGAAATACAAACCAACAAAAGGTACAACTTTTTAACCTATAAATTATAAGGCTTTAATAATAATTTAATATAATTTAAAAAATTATACTACTCATGATTGGCAAAGACGATAAGATAAGCTTCATATTCTGTTATTTGAATGTAAATAACCTTTCTGGAATGGAATTTTTTTAATATATATCTGGAATCTTAACAGTGCTCACACCCTTTACTTAGTAATTCCCTGTAGGAATTTGTTCTATGGAAAATAAGCAGAGATAGGCATACACATACAAAAAAAAAAAAAAACCTATGTAAAAAGATGTTTACTGCCACATTATATATGTGAAAAGCTGGGGAAAAAAACCCCAAAGTTCTCAATAATAGTAAATAGAGTCATGAATATTGATTCATCAGTAAGATGCACCACTTGGCCCATTTTATAAAGTATATGTTTAAAGAATCTTTAGTGATGTGTAATGATGAGTGAAGAGTTCAGGATGTATGAACTTTTTTTCAGTTTGATCACAATTTTGTGTGGAAAGAATTTTTGTATATCCATAGACAAAATACACTCACTTTTTAAATCTGGGTAATCACTGAATAATAATAGGTCAACAGGTTATGTTGATTTTCTTCCTTATCCTTCACTGTATTTTTTACATTTTCCACAGTGGACACATGGTATTTTACAGTCATAAAACAGTTTTCAAAAATGGTAAGCCTGGCATTGGAGACACGAATCACTGTTCTTTTGTGATTCTCCTGGAAATGAGATTCAATAGTAAGTTCTGTGTCTGGGGAAAATAGAGCTCATTTGAGTTGGAGGTTGGAAAGCTCTTACAAACACTAACCTCAGAAACCTCAAACTAGTATGTAGTGGAGTAATGACATAGCACGCAAAGCCATAGATGTCAGTTTGAGTTAAGTAGTTTAGAGTAAATACATAAAACAGCCACTAGAAGAAAAAACTCACTAATCTCTTATCTCCTGCTCTGGCAACCTCTAGGGTCAGTCTATGCCGCCGTATTTAATCTGTATCAAGGTGCATGGCCCTTGGGCTGGGAACTGGAGGCCTGGCTTCTCCTTCTGGATGTTCTGCTAATACATTCTGTATTTAACCTTGGGCTGGTCACCAACCTTTGAGAACTTTTGAGTTTTCTTCCAGGGCTGGATGTTGATTCCTTTTTGCAGTTTGGCATTGTGATACAGTTTTGAGCCCCATAAGGTGAGTCTCATGTGGTGTCTGGTCAATGCTGAGACAGATTGAGGCCCCTTTAGGGTCACACCCTTGAATCAGATGCCTCTGATGTAATCCTGTCATTTTTGAATAAGTTACTATGATGTAAATCTCCCAGAAGGATTGAAGTTAAACAACAACAAAAAAAAGGCAGTTTTACTCTCTCTTGGAGCTTATAAACTGAAAGCAGAGATATGTCACAGAATGTGAACCAACCCGGTATACTTTAACGCTATATTTTTCACTTATATAAAAATTCAGGTTAGCAGACTGGAAGACATAGAGAAGAGATTTGTGGTTGCCAAGGCAGGGAGAAGGAACGGGGGAGGGATAGACTGAGAGTTTGGGACTAGCAGATGCAAATTATGACATATAAAGTGGATAAAGAACAAGGTCCTATTGTATAGCACAGGGAACAATATTCAGTATCCTGTAGTAAACAATAAGAGGAAAGAAAACTTTCAAGTTTGCAATTATCATAAATTAATATTCATCTCATCAGTGGTCAAGGTGGTTTTAGATTTGAGACTTCAGGGGCAGCAGCTCTGCATGCAGTAAGCACACTGGTGCATAAGGAGCGCCCAGTGCTGGAGGTTTTATTGTTTAACCCAGACAAACTTATATTCAGAGATATATAGGAATGTTCTAGACTTTTACTCTAACCACAATATAAAATATATATGGAGACCGATGTGTACATATAAAATTAAATATAATAAAATTCTCACAAGACAATGCCTGTCCTTCCTATTTGCAGTGTGTTAGGGTATTTATCATTTTATTGTATTCTATTAAAAAATACTGGTTGGTGAATCACAAATGTGATTTCCTGCCACACTTAAGTATTGCAAACTTCATTTGGAAGAACACAGGTATTATAGAACTTTTAAAAGAGGTGCCCAGGATGGAAAGAAAAACTGTTAACTATCCTTGAGAATTATTAAATACCACTTAGAAATTTCTTTGCAGAGAAATAGGGAAGGAAAATAGATCCTTTCTGTATTAAGCTTCTTGTGATGAAATAAGGACACAAATAACATGGAAGAACATGTTAAAGAGGGAGTTTGCACAGATCCAGTAATTTTCAGGTGAGAAGAATGCATCTGAAAAGAGGTTAAAATGGTGCTTATGGAAGCAATGACCTTTTCACCTGTGCAGGTGATAGAAATTGCCACCAACTTTAGACAACTAGGGAAAAGAAAAAGGCTGAGGCCTAAGTGGTCCTGGCTTTGTTTCTAGTGTCCGTCTGGTTCCTTTTGCTTTTTGCCTCAATCCCAATGGAGTGTATGGGTCCTTGTGGTTGAAAGGATGACACAATAAACCAGCTCTAGGCAGCCACTCCTGGGGTGGGGGAGGTACACTGTCTGACTTTCGTCTGCCTTCTGGACCACTCAGTTACTGGGGGCGCGCGTGACATCCCGTGCCTTTTCTGGTGTCTGTGTTTCCCAGGGCACCCTCGGCCGGTGTGGTGGGGAGTACCTGACATCCCAGGGATCCACGCCACCATGTAACTCCCTGCACTTTCTTGCTGTACATTGCCCTCCTCCTGTCTGCTAACTTTTTTCCTGCTTTCCTCCCATCTTTTGCTTTGATTTGCCAGTGGCACTGGTGACCGTGACGTAGCTCAGAGCATGGCCAGTAAGGCTGAGCACTTGTGACCCAGCACTCCAGGATGTAAGTGGTTGGAGGTCTTTGCACAGGACTTGGTAGCCACAAGCCTTTGATTTTCCACCGGCTTTTTTTTTTTTAATATATAAATTTTATTGAAGTATAGTTGACTTACAATTTTTCAGGTGCAGAGCAAAGTGATGCAGATATACACATAGTATTTTTCAGATTATTTTCAGATTACGAGATACTGACTAGAGTTCCCTGTGCTATACAGTAAACCTTTGTTGCTTGTTGCATACCTATTTTTTAAAATTAGAAATCTAGTATTTTCTAAAATATATATATTATACTTACTTTTTATATACTCCAATACTTTGGCCACGATGTGAAGAGCCGACTTGTTGAAAAAGACCCTGATGCTGGAAAAGATTGAGAGCAGGAGGAGAAGGGAGTGACAGAGGATGAGATGGTTGGATGGCATCACCAACTCAATGGACATGAGTTTGAGCAAGTTCTGGGAGTAGGTGATGGACAGGGAAGCCTGGTGTGCTGCTGTTGATGGGGTCTCAAAGAGTTGGACTTGAGTGAGTGACTGAATGACAGCATCAATTTGTATATATGTATACAAACGCTTCCCTGGTGGCTCAGAGGTTAAAGCATCTGCCTGCAATGCAGGTAGACCTGCGTTCAACCCTTGGGTCAGGAAGATCCCTGGAGAAGGAAATGGCAACTCACTCTAGTATTCTTGCCTGGGAAATCCCATGGACAGAGGAGCCTGGTGGGCTACAGTCCACTGGGTCGCAGAGTCAGACATGACTGAGCGACTTCACTTTTCATACAAACACTTCAGCAGGTTTTTAATGGTCTCTGATGCCCAGTTAGAAACAAATGAAAAGTCCTGAATTCAGAGCCCTGTCCAGGGCATTTTATCAGCAGGCCAGTCCAGTCTGTGGCCAAATGGGTCTCTTGAAATCATTAATGCATCAAGCAGGGACCAGTAGCCAGACTGACCTTTCCACTCGAGGCCTGCCTGGAGCTTGGAAAAGTGAAGCTCTTTCCTGTGTGAGCCACCCCCCAACTCCCCACTCTGCATGACTCAGAAAGCTTGAAAGTGCCCTAAAATGACTTTCTCCATTGAGCTCAGGAAACATTGTGTAGGATCAGCCTGTCTGAAACTCCTTATATGGAGAGGTTCTGAGACTCTATTTTATGTTTGGTTTGTAAGAGGATCATAGCTTTTAAAAAGAAAGAAAAGAAAGGAAAGCCTAAGGCAAGGCAATGATATCATATTACTAAGAGGCTTGGTTAAAAAAGAAAAAAAAAAAAAACACAACTACCCTTTGCAATCCGTTCCACCCTAATTCTGGATTACCGTGGAGCAGACAGCAGATCCATCACTTGCACTGGTTCTGGCTGACCTTCCCTTGCATCTTGAACGCCCTGGACCAAAGAAGCCCTTTCTGATGAGACACTGTCTGCCCCTGTCTCCAGCGCAGGCTGCAGCGAGGCTGCGAGGCTGGGAAGTCCTGCCACGTGTTTCTGCACATGGGCGGTTTTTATTATTTCTGGAACGCAGCCCCCAGCCCTAAATCTTAGAATGCTGACAGGGCAAAAGCAAAGGAGGTGTGTGGGGGCCTTAACCAGCTACAGTTTGCTGACCCTCTCCAGCCTGGCTCCATGCCCAGAGAAGGGAGCAACAAGCTGGGGGCTGTCTTAGGGGGCTGGGCCACCCTCTCTGTGCCCACCGTGGATCCCCAGCCCTCCTCGCTACCCTGTTGACTGGGGGCGTAGGGCCAGTCAGTGAAGAGCTGTGATTAAAGTCTCTCCAAGGGAAGAAGGGCTCTGCTTATGATGGCCGATGAGATTCTAATGCCCGCCAGTGGGTGGGGCCTTGCCTGCCTTTTCGAATCTACCTCCTCCTCTAGTTCATGAGAACAGGGTCAGACTTTCTGTGAGATCTCTTGATGTTCTTTAACAAATGGGGAAGCAAGAGCTGAGAACTGTACCTAGGGGTTTCTAAGCCAGGATATTGGAGCTAATTGACAAGTAATATGTAAATAAATACAATATCCAACCTTAAATGGATCATTTAAAAATGTAGTTAAAGCTGTGCATTTCTGATTTTCAAAAATGATTTGCAGAGACAGATTTTTCAAGTCAAAAGAGATTTGAAATAAAGGAAAACAGATTTTCCAGGGGGAAGAAAAGAGGTTCTCTCCAAGTGGAGCAAGAGAAATTTTCCAGCGAAAGAATCAAAGGCACACACATTAGAACTGTTATGGGCCATTATTATATGGGCTATAATCACATGGGTTATAATCTATAAACATTTTTAACTTCTAGTTATTTTCTATTTCTTAATAGGTTGGGAGGGTGGAGGTAGGTAGATTGAGGCATAGAGTTTTTCAGTGATTTGAAGGAAAGATAAAATCATCTTAAGCCAAACTGCATAGTTCACCCTCAGAAATAAGATTTTCTGGTTCTTGTATGAAATCCATAGTGAAAAGTTTGGTTGTCTAGGTGTCAATATGTTGGTGTTCTAATAAAGGTTTCCTCTGTTGTGTTCTTAAGGTGCGCGCGCACGCGCGCACGTGTGTGTGTGTGTGTGTATGTGGTTTCAGTAGAAACAAAACTGTTGACTAAGTGTGGAAAATGTTGCTATAGGTAAGTGTATAGCTTGACCAGGATTCCTAGACAAGAAAATGTGAATTGTTGGTCCTGATAACTTAGTAACAGAAGAATACATTGCCTTGTTGAGATGCCATGCAAAAGAGAATACTCAATGCAATCCAAGGAGCAAAGAAATACATTTCCTTTTTAGGACTCGGTGAGGCAGAGCAATGAGGCCCTGTTTGAACATCCTGAACAGATTTGAGCCTTTAGAATAGCAATTCAGGGTGATCATTTTGAACATCTACAGTTGGGTCATGTCTTTATGCCTTCAGTGTCCTAGTGGAGGGACCTGTTGGTTTTTCCATCACACTAAATGGTCTCAGCTATGGTTTTTTATTTTTTTGCTTTCTGTTGATTTCCTTATGACTCTGCTGGGTCTTCGTGGCTGTGTGGGCTTTTCTCTAGTTGTGGCAAGCGAGGGCTACTGTCTGGTTGCGGTCCTCGGGCGTCTCGTCACACTGGCTTCTCTCGTTGCGGAGCCCGGGCTCTAGGGCACGCAGGCTTCAGGAGCTGCAGCTCTCGGGCTCTGGGGCACAGCTCAGTGGCTGTGGTGCACGGGCTTAGTCGCTTTGCGGCACGTTGGATCTTCCTGGACCAGGGATTGAACCCGTCTCCTGCATTGGCAGGTGGATTCTTTACCACTGAGCTATCAGGGAAGCCCTATTTTTTATTAAAAATTTTTTTTTTCATTGGAGTGTAGGTGATATACAGTGTTGTGTTCATTTCAGGGGTACAGTAAAGTGAGTGACTGATACATTTACATCTATCTATTCTTTTTTAGATTCTTTACCCAAATAGGCTCAGCTCTGGTGTTTTAATTCACAGCCTTTTAGAAAACGTCCCCATCTGGTCTGCTCCTCTGGTATTATGCTGTAGGCTGTTTCTAAACACTCTTCCGGGTTAGTTTTCTATAACTGCCCTAAGGAAGGTTCACAAACTGGGTGGCTTATAACAATAGAAATTTATTCTTTCACACTGCTGAAGTGTGAAATCAAGGTATCAGCTAGGCTGGCTGCTTCGGGAGGCTCTGGGGAAGAGTCTGTCCCGCGCCTCTCCCCAGGCTTCTTGCGGTTGCTGGCAGTCCTTGAAGTCTTTGGCTTATATGGACCACTCCAGCATCTGCCTCTGTTTTCTCTTCTCAGCAGGACATCAATCACTGGGTTAGGGCCCACCCACCCTAATCTGATATTACCTCATCATAACTAATAATATCTGTGAAGACCCTGTTTCCAAATAAGGTCACGTCCTGAGGTTTCAGGTAGACATGCGTTTTGGTGGAACACTCTTTTTCCTTCTATTTTGTTCCTTGAATCTACACTAGATTAAAAGCCCAGCAACTAAGCCTATTAGACCTTGTCTCTCAAGGAGGAAGAAGGCTAGAGATTTGATCTTGTGTGTTAAACCGTGAGGGATTTCCCTGGAATAAAGTCCGCTTGAGCTTTAGTGCTTTGACTAGTGGTGTCTGTTTTAGAGCTCTTTTTTTCCCCCTGGATTCTAGCCTGAATGTCTTGTAGTGGAGACGGCTGGATAAAGACCTTCTGAACACGTGATGCGATATGCTTGGATCTTTCAGACCGAGCTTTGTAGGGTACTAGGGGGAAATGAGCCAAGTCATACTTCTGAGAGGTGGTCGAGGCCATGACCAGCAGCAGGCGAGAAGAGGCTATGTGGGCGAGGCCCTAGAATGCATTCCTTCTTACAGCTGAAGCACAGATGCCTCTTTCTCCTGGCCATCTGAGTTGCTGGAGCCCGTTGGCACTCGTGTGTGGTTTTAGAGGAGGGCCCGTCCCGGCCTCGCTCTAGTGCCGCCTGTGAATTACTCTCTCTGTCGGTGCAGGCCTTGTTCTGCACAGCTGTGGGGGACACTGTCTGGGACAAGCTCCCTCCTCAGCTGCATTTGTTAATATATTTTGAGGACTACCCTTGTGCAGATTTGGACTGTGGACAGTGAGAGCATTGGCCTCTAAGGAGAATGAGAACAACCCCAGTGGAAAAGGGTCATCCACACAGTATGAAGTTATGGGAAGATCTTCCTGGGAACTTGGGAGCCCTTGCACCCAACCTTTTTATTTCTCTGCCAGAAGTAAATACTGAACCTCAGAGGAACACAAACAAAGAGAATGATATTAAACACAGAATGATTTTAATCTTTGGCAGCGGCCCACGTACTTAAAAGAATTAAAAGAAAAATCCCGTTTCCGTTGTCATGCACCTGTCATTACTCTGAATGAGTTCTTTTTTACTCTTGATGGATGGTGGTCTTAGAAGCTTGCTGTTTTTCATTAGCAAAGTGGAATGGGGTGCCAGTACGATTGTTCTGTCATTCTGTGGAGTATAATGCATGAATCAGAGTCCTTATTCAGTGTCTGCATCATCAGCAAGATTTTGGAGGAGAATGTTGCACAGCTCAGAAGTGGCCTAACTTCACCTACAGGATTCCGTTCAGACTCCAAGTACCTCCTTCAAGAAGCAGTGACGTGTTGGCGGCTCTTCTAAGGCACAAGGCATCGATGATGGGAGGCTGATTTGTCCTAGGGCTTCCCTGGTGATTCAGTGGTAAAGAATCTACCTGCCAATGCACGAGAGGCAGGTTTGATCCCTGGGTCGGGAAGATCCCCTTGAGAAGAAAATAGCAACCCACTCCAGTATCCTTGGCTGGGAAATCCCATGGACAGAGGAGTAGTCTGGTGGGCTGCAGTCCATGGGGCCACGGAAGAGTTGGACATAGCTTAGTGACTAAACAACGACAATAAATCAGGGGCTAATTATGATCATGCCCAGTGAGCACTTAGAGGGTTTTGCTGTAAATCTCGGATATATTCACCCCTATTGCTTTAGAAATGTCATTTATTTATTATGCATGAAGCATGATAATGGTACCACATGGGTCCAGGGAGGAACAGCCAAGCAAGTCCATTAAATTCCATTCAGTTAAGTTAGACCTAAAATATGGTCAGTTTGCTGGGAATCCTGACAGAAAGGCAGAAGCTGAATAAAGAGATGGGCCAAATCAGAAACTCACCGGGAGTATTTTGGGGAAAGCTACGTAATTAAACGCGTAGTCGTCTTTCTGAAGGGGAGGGTGTCATTCACAAGGAAGGAGCTTGTTCAGTTGAACTATTTCATAAAGCCTTGTAATACCTGTTGCAAAGAGGGAGGCTGAGTTTTTCATTAACTCATTTAAGTCAATTTATGTCAGCTCTGCATGACACCAGAACCCAAAAATCTGAACAGTGCCCCAGGGCTGGATCTCACAGTCCTCCCGCCCATCTAATTTGGACTAGATTGCTTTTTTCATTAAATCTAAAAATACTTCTAGGCAGGCCACCTTTCTAGGGATTTCTGTGGTGATCATATTCTAGAGAAGAAGCCTTGCCTTTCTCAGACAGAGCTGGTGGCTTTGGAGTCTGTGTTTGTTCCCCTTTGCTTCATGAAGTCAGCCTGCCTTGCTTCTCATTTTTTTTCTTTTTTTTTTTTGTTCAATTGAAGTATAGTTGATTTATAATAAGGTGTTAGTTTCAGGTGTATAGCAAAAAAGATTCATTTATACGTGTATTTGTGTATATATGTATTAAATATAGGGAAGAGAAGTCGCTCAGTCGTGTCCGACTCTTTGCGACCCCGTGGACTATAGCCGACTAGGCTCCTCCATCCATGGGATTTCCAGGCAAGAGTACTGGAGTGGGGTGCCATTTCCTTCACACACATACATATACTGGTCACACAGCCAGTGAGTGGTGGAGATGGGGCTCAGGCTTCAGTTCTTTGGCACCAGGGCCTACTCCTCAGTTCTCAGAACCTTCAAATACCAGGGGAAAGTATTTTCTAGGTAAAAATAAACAAACAACTGCATCGCAAGGCAGACCCTCTGAGCACCTTGTCGGTCCAGGGCAAGTGGATTCCAAGCACAGAAAGTGCATACACTTGGTGTGCAGCATCAGGCCCTTTCTGGGTCACCTAAAACTCTTTTTTGAAAGCAGAGTATAATGGGTGAGGGGATGTGCTAAAGGATACATCATACGCAGCTGATGGACGCATATATTGTATCAAAATCCTCTTTAATGAGCACAGTCTGGGATCAGCCTGCCGGCCCCTTTCTCTGTAAAGTTGTAGCAGAAAGGCCTGCCTTTTGTCCTTGGGCCAACATCTTGAAGAGCACGTGTGCCTTGTCGCTGGCTCTGTAGTTGTTTATAGTCGAGGTTAGGTGAATTACTGGAAGGATCCCTTTTAGTGACTAAAAAAAAGAGAAGGGAGGGAAAGGCAGGCTTAGTCCCAGGAAGCCCAGCGCCCAGGGTGCGGCCCACAGAGGACACCCTGCCGAGTGATGGACTGGCCGGTGTTCATGTGAAGTGTCCTCCCAGGGCTGCCGGTCTCCCCCTCCCACCGCATCGGGCCATCAGTGGTGGGTGGGGGTGGCCAGCGGGGAGGGCAGGACTTGGGAGGATGACAAGAGAAAGAATCGGTGACTGTTGGGTGGACTAGGGTTGGTGGCTGTTGCCTGGGAGAAACTGCTGACCACAGAGTGGGCCAGGAACAGCCAGTTTGCTGTCTTTGCTGGCAGATTTAGAGACCGAAAAACAAGCCTTCTTACCGGACCCCAGTGGGAAGTTAACGTGAGAATCAAAACGGGTGTTCTGGACAGTGGTTTCCTAAATGTCTCCTGGGAACAGAGGAGGGGGAAATCGCTCAAATTAGGGAAATGGTAAGTTTCCTTACACAGAAGAACGATTTCATATTAAGATGTTATCTAGTTTATAGCAAGTGACCCATGTTAATCTTAAATAAATTTTATGGTAGTTATGAGGGGTATGAAGATTTTAAAAATAGGAATTGGTTCGTCAAATACTTATTTCTTTTGCAATGCTCCTGGGAACCAAAGAACATAGCCAGCTGAGTGAAGCCACTTATGAAGTTTTATTCTGTGGAATTTTTCATTTCACTCTGAGGCTGCACAGGGCTCTTCAAAGTCCTCTCACCTTTCAGTCCCCTGGGGATTCAGGGCACACCTCCTCAGCCCCTCTGTTCTGGGAGACCAGTGGAGGTGTGTAAGAGAAGGCATTCATGCAAGGAGGTCTTTGCTAACACTGTCTAAGGAACTGGCCACCTGCTTCCCAGGTGGCTCAGTGGTAAAGAATCTGTCTGCCATGCATGAGATTCGGGTTCAGTCCCTGGGTCAGGAATATCCCCTGGAGAAGGGAATGGTAACCCACTCCAGTATTCTTGCCTTGAGAATCCCATGGACAGAGGGGCCTGGTGGGCTACGGTCCATGGGGTCGCAAAGAGTCAGACACGACTGAGCGACTACATCACCACCACCACCACCTCAGTGTTACCCTGCTAGTTTTCAATATTTCCTTCTTCAAATTAATTGCAGAAGGGCCAGGATAGCTAAAATTTCACCACACTCACTTGGCAGGGGGATGCAGCTATGAAACTGCAGATTCCTGAGTCTTGTCCCAGAGCGTCCAAGTGGGACCCAGGAATCTGCATTTTGAAGAAGCTCACCAGATTCCAGTGCTTATCAGAGCAGTTTTCTGCTCTTCCTGGACTTCATAAAGCAGCATGGTCTTAAGGAACTTAAGATCCTTGAGGTCTTAAGCATCACTGTTCCTTCAAACTAACAAGAAATTTTCTATTTCTAACCCCGTGATTTCCTCCCTCTTGGGAAAATGTACTCCTTACGCATGTTAACAGAGCTGGTAAACAAAATCCCATTTCCCCTTCTCAAAATACTGTATTTACTTCACTGGCTACATTCGACATATATCTGGTGAACACTGCATTCCTGGAGAAGAGTTTGGTAACTTGTTGCTTTTGTTGAAAAGATTGTTAGCTCGTTAGTAAGATTCTGGTCCAACTTCCTAAGATGGGAGAACTTGATTTTCCAAACAGATTGTTGGAAGTCTCCCAGGATGTCCTCTAGACGGTTTGCTCAGGGGGGATGGCTGTGCCCTCTCTGTCACTCCTCTGAACTGCTGTTCAGAGCCATGGAGACGAGTGGCTTGGGACAGAAAGTGGGGTGGGGGTAGGGGCAGGAGATGGGGAGCAGCCTACATATACCCACAGCCAGAAGGGAGGATGTCAGGCAGGTGAAATTCAAAAACAAGAATTTAAATTTGTGCTTCAGAGGCAACTTCTCTTTCTATGTGTGGGTTTTTTCCCCTTGAATATTGACATAGCCACTTGAATGCACCATGGGAGGGAAATCTTGGCAGGGTTAAGTTTACTTTAGGATTTGGCTCTGTGTGTGTGTGTGTGTGTGTGTGTGTGTGTGTCACATGGGATCTCATTTTCCCTAGTAGGAGCTAAGCGTATGCCATTTTTGTGTCTTTTACATATGTAGGGTTTCACTCATTTCTTAGTATCGGGCTGATATTTATTCCCAATTAGTTTTTTACAAAAGTGATTGTGTTGACTAGTATGTAATACAAGCATACTGGCTCATTTAAAACACAACCATGGTTTTCTAAGTCTTGATGTTTGCTGTTTTATTTTATTTATCTTATTATTTACCATTTTCTGAGTCGAAATCCATTTAAGATTTTATACCCACGTTACTCAGGGTACTTGCATTCTCTGTTCTTATGGTCTGAGGTTTTTCTGGTGGTGGTCAGTGGCATTTTATTCTAAGTATCATTAAGTGACCACAGGGCCAAAATGAACCCAAATATTCTGGATCAACCTGTTGTGCCTAATTTACCGGTGAGTAACTTAAACTTAGAGAGAACTGAATAAAAAGACTTTTTTTCCCCCTCTTAAGCCAACCCTGTGGTATTAACTGAATGGCCACAACTTGGATACACTCTGAGGCAGCAGTGGGTGAAGAAAGCCTGTCCAGAGTCCCGGGACTGAGCATAAGAAAACAAAATCAGTCAGGAAATTGCACTGTGGCTGTGTCTGGCGTCTGGCTCTCTAGATTCTGGCCAGACGATAGATAAGTATTTGTTCAGTTACCCGATATTTGCTGAGTCTTTTTCACAGACTGGTCTTCCTTCCCGTGCCACTGACACACATGAGACCACGTGTCATCTCTGCTCTGTCGCATGGCAACAGGCTGTGCTGCACATCCCTCGAGTTCTCAGGGAAGGGGCAGGGAGCACGCGGGTGCCAAGCCCACCCTTCATCCCCCTCCACCCCACCCCCCAGTTCACAAGTCAGCAGGGGCCACGTTTGACTTGACCAGAATCACCCCCTTGATCTTGAGAAGGCACGAGGTCTTTTAATTGGCCCAAGCCAGGAAATATTTTGGAGAAGGAAGTGGCAACCCACTCCAGTGTTCTTGCCTGGAGAATCCCAGGGACGAAGGAGCCTGGTGGGCTGCCGTCTATGGGGTCGCACAGAGTTGGACACGACTGAAGTGACTTAGCAGACTTAGCAGGAAATATTTGGTAGAAGCAATCGTATTTTGCCATTTCTGTGGGTACCAGTCTTCCATTATGTCTCACTCAAAAGGGAAGTGAAGACAAGCAGAACTGTGGCCTCAGAGCTGCTGTGGTGGTGATTTATCTGGGTGATTTGGAATTGAATCTGGGTGGGACCACACGCAACGAGCGGGTGGTATGTGGCTTTGGGCGGTGGTGGTGGATAAACAAGATAGGCAATTAGGAATATAAACCCTTGAAGATGTCAGAATCAGTTTACTTCTTTATTCCCTGGGTTCCTTTCTGTGGGTCGTGAAATGAGAGAGAGAGGGTATCATTTACCCCAGGCTTAGAGACCACAGGTAGACTTTGGCCAGCAGATGAGGATGGAAACACCCAGAACATCCCCAGCTCTCAGCTGTGGGACCCTGTGGGCAGCGGCCGTGTGCACGGACTCCCTCCCAAAGCCCTGCTGTTGCTTTCACAGCGGCTCCCCTCGTGGCCCATCGGCTGAGAGTTTGCACTGCCACTGCAGAGGGTTGCGGGTTCGATCCCTGGGTAGGGAGCTAAGATACGGCGTGCTGCATGGTGAGGCCAAATAAATAAATAAAAACTAGGACCTACTGTACAGCACGGAGAACTCTACTCAATACTCTGTAATGGCCTGTATGAGAAAGGAATCTTGAAAAAAAAAAAAAGTGGATATATGTATATGTGTAACTGATTCACTTTGCTGTACAGCAGAAAGTAAGACAACATTGTAAACCAACTACACAATAATAACAATTTTAAATAAATAACAAACTTTTTCTTAGATGACGTTCAAAACAGATTCTGACTAAAACTTGCAGGTTGTAACTATAGTTGGAGTTCTTGATTTAAATGTCCTGCAGGTCTCTCATATGTTGAACAAAGGCAAAACCGAAGCAAGTATGTTGGTGTGGAATTATTATTACTTTTTAAATTGTGCATATTGCGTCTAGAGGGTTCATTTTCTTTGTTGTTTCCTCTTCCTTACTCATCCTGTGGTGTTCATCACAGTGGACCTGACCCCCATCGAATACTCCAGAAACGGTGTGTACATGGAGTGTTCTCATGACCGAGGGAGCAGGGTTTCAGGCTGGGGAATGGGGATATCCCCACTCAGGGCCCGTGTGTTGTGCCACACAGACGGAGTGACTTTCTTCCAAGTGTATGTGAGGCTGACATAGTTTTGGGTCAGTTGAGTGTCTTTGGTCCCATTCCAGTTTGCTGTTAACAGCTTTATCTATTTGTCCATAGACGTAGAGGTGGTGTCCCTACAACACGAAGGGAGGTTTGACACCCTGTAGTTAATTTGGCCGATGCAAATGGCCACAGGCAGGCAAGAGGCAGAGGGACGCAGCGGGGAGCCGTGGGCCTTGTGGTTTCAGCTGTGCCGAGTGCCCTGCCCGCTGGAGCTCGTGAGCTTTGCCGCCCAGGGCTTTCTGAAATAAGCTCAGGGCCCCTGGCAGGCGGAAGGGTGTGTGTGGCCCAAGCCTCCAGGCAGCAGTTGTGCCAGTCTCTGAGTCCAGGCTTGGGGAACTGGGGGTTGCCCTATCTTCACGGGGGGCCCTCTGTGCCCCAGGTCCCCCAGATCTGGGGTCCCAGCAGGACCGAGCTCTGACTGCGCCCTTCGTGTGCTCCTGCTCACACTGTGGACAGGCCTCCTAACAGCTCCTGTCAGCCTCCACACATCTTGAGAATCTCCTCTGAACTGGGAATCTTTTACCGGGGGAGCCCTTTGCCCTGACAAATCCAGCTGCACTGCAAATTCTTGAATGTCATCAAGGTCCAAAACCAAGGCTATTCTAGACTCCAGGTTGGACCATAGATTAGGTATTTTTCTAGAAAGAATAAAAATGGAGGTGCTGGACAGTCTCGTGAATTGGAGATGAATGCATGTCCTTACCCATCGTGTCTCTTCACTGGCCTGGCACTTGATTATATGCTAGCATATATTATTTTCTAAATATTTTAGATACAAAAATCTCACCTCACCAACTAGGATATTAAACTCCTCAAACATGGTAATTAATCCCATGTCTTGTTCATGTGGCTCCTGACAGAGTACAGCTTGGGAAAGGGCTTAAATTCTAGGCTGGGAGCTTGGATTTAATCCTGAGGGCACTGGGGAGCCATTGGTGGTTCTTGAGCTGTGGACGGACTTAACAAAAATGGTGATTGAGAATATGATTTAGTGAGAGTGTGATGGCTTGAAAACAGAGGTTGCGGTTTTATGTATTCCTGTTCTTAGAAGTTTCTGGTAGTTATGCTAACAACAAAAAATATGTTATGGATTCAGTGAAAACCACTGTGTAAGTAGGACAGAGTGTTTAAGTCCGTAAAGGGCCATGTTCCTCATCAAGAAACTGCAAAGCCATCATTTCAAGGCTCACAGGCCACATTCAGGGTCCCCACTCTGTATTCCCAGCATCAGCAGACTTGGGAGAGCAGTGATGTTCTCTGGTCTGTGGTGGCCTTTTTGTCCCTTTAAAAGCATATATATGTGTATGTGTTTATTTATTGAAGTACATTTAACTTACGTATTTTCAGATGTATCTCAAAGTGACTCAGTTATACACATGTATGTGTGTGTAAATGTCTTTTTCAGATTATTTTCCATTATAGGTTATTACAAGATACAAGTATGGAGCCCTGTGTTATACAGCAGGTCCTTGTTGTTTATCTGTTTTATATATAGTGATGTGTATCTGTTAATCCCAAATTCTGAATTCATCCCTCCCTACCCCTTTCTCCCTTGGTAATCAGAAACTTGGGTGGCCCTTTTGAAACATGTCCTGAATCGCTTTGTTTCTTGAGAGTTTCCCCCTCACTGCTGAGCAGCTTTTCGGTAGAATATCCAGTAGGAAAAGTACAGAGGTTGTTGGAGGATGTTCAGGCTTGCAACACTCCCCGCCAACACACACGTTCTCACACACACACACTGATTATCACTTCCTCTGCTTTTGAAACACTGCGTTTTCTTTATGGCCTTCGTGTGCTACCACACTTACTTCTCCAGGTTGTGCGAAGGCAGCAGCGTCTGGGGAGCTGGGACCTTACTCACGACATCCCACCCCTTTCTGCTCTTAGCCTAACTTTCTTCTCTATGGAGTTTCTTAGCCCCTCTGGAGAGATGCCTTCAGTTCAGGAGACAAAACAGAAATGTCTGGCTAGGCTCACATTTACTTATGGACCAAGGAGACAATAGATGAAGGCAGGAAATCTTTAAAAATTGACCTTCTTAAACATGAAAGGTCACCTGTTCATGGAGTGTAGCATGGCCGCTTGGTGAGAGCCACCGTGTGCTAACTGAAAGGCATAAGCTTAAAATATGGCAGAGAGGCTTAAGCACAGTGAAAAGATGAGCTGTCAGTTCCTGACCCTGAGGGTGATTGCCGTGTTTCAGGGATGTGAGCGGTCGCTTGTGTTCCTACAGTGCTTTCCAGCGTGGTGCTCAGGTTAGCAGCCTCGGGCTAACTCTGATAAGAATTGTCATTGTTTGCACTTTGTATACCAGGAAGCCGGGACCCACTAAGATTCAGGGCCTCTGTGGCTCTTCTGGTTCCAGCTTCTGTTGCTGTGCTCTTCCGTGCGTAATATGGGAAACTGTGTTTCTCTGTTGCACATAGGGACACAGCAAGACCAGAGTTCCTGGGCTCCTCTGCTCCTCTAGTGCGTCAGAGCAGAAAGGGACTCTCGAGAGCAGCCAGTACAGACACCCTCCCACCCACTCCCATTTTACAGATGAGGAAGCCAAGGTCAGAGAGACCTAGTGAGTCAGAACAGAAAGTCAGCTGCATTTCAGAGCAGACCTTCCACCTTCCTGGCTCCTCATCACTCGCTGTAGGATTATTTGTACTGGGTAAAGAATTGGGAGTTACCCACACCCACCCTCGGAGAAGGCAATGGCACCCCACTCCAGTACTCTTGCCTGGAAAATCCCATGGACGGAGGAGCCTGGTGGGCTGCAGTCCATGGGGTCGCTAAGAGTCAGACACGACTGAACGACTTCACTTTCACTTCTCACTTTCATGCATTGGAGAAGGAAATGGCAACCTACTCCAGTGTTCTTGCCTGGAGAATCCCAGAGACGGGAGAGCCTGGTGGGCTACCGTCTATGGGGTCGCACAGAGTCGGACACACTGAAGCGACTCAGCAGCAGCAGCAGCAGCACACCCACCCTGATTGACTAGGGGCCAAGTGACCAGCGCTTTGGTGGTGGTTAGTCAAGCCAAGCTGTAGCTGACTCGTTTGTGACAGTAGCCCATCAGGCTTCCCTGTCCATGGGATTTTCCAGGTAAAGATATTAGAACAGGTCGCCCTTTCCTTCTCCAGGGGATCGTCCTGACCCAGGGACTGGACCCACGTCTCTTGCATTGGCAGGTGGATTCTTTACCACTGAGCACCCAGGGAAGCCCAGAGTACTTGGTCTGTGCGTAGGAAATGTGTGTTGAATAGATGTATGAGTGATTGACTGACTTCAGTTGTAACTGCATTTAAATCAGTACATTTCTTTGTCTGTCTAGCCAAAGATGTGATTTTTTTCACTCTGAATTAAGAGGGTGGTGTTTATAAAAATCCCATGACAGTCAGCTGGGAGGCGCTGTATGTGCATCAAGCACCATCAGGGATGCAACTGAGCTGCTTTCTGTGGGTTAATCAAAAGCCTTTGTCATTGTTGTTTTAAACACAAATCTCTAATTTGTTATTTAATTTCATGTTTGTTTATTAACATATTTGAAATGCAAATAGTAGCAAAACACAGGTCAACAGCTGCAGCTGTGGGTTGAAGATAGTGGGAGGCAAGGGACAAGCCGGAGATGGAATCCGAGGACAGACAACCGTGGGCTCCCACACCCTCCCAGGGCGCTGACTGGGGAGAGGAGGGCTTTGATTGCAGGGAAGTGGGGAGGCTCTTGGAGCAAGTGGACAACCAGCCTGAAAGGGAATCAGTGATTCATTCCCTCAACTTGGAAAAAAATGACTCAGGAGCCCATACCTGCTCTCTTCCTGTACCTGGGATTCATGATTACCCCCTAATGGTTCATTGCTGGAGAACCTTCTAAAGTCCGAGTCTCTCAGCACCCGAAGTTCCTGGATAGGCGGGTAGGCTATGTTAACACAGTGAAGAGTATTGCAAGGTGCTCACCTCCTGAGGGCTGGAAGTAGTTAACAACAGGCCATCTTTGAGCGGCTGTGTGTATGAAAGTCTTTGTTTCAAGTTGACATATTGTGTTACGTTGTTGCTAATCATCAGTAAACCAGTGCTTTAGTTAACCTCCTGGAGGGAAGAAGTGCCTTCTAGCCTCTCTTAAAGTTGTCATTGATGGCTTTTCAAGGGAGCTCTCCTGTCATTGAATGATGGAAACGAAAGGAGCATTTATGAAGGGTCAATAGGGATTTCAAGGCCCTGTAGGAACTAGCATTTCATACCAAATTCATGTCTGAGCCTGAGTCCAGTTTTCAGGAAAACCGTTTTTCATGAATAGTGTGAGATCCAGCCTGTTCTCATGGATGTTTGCAATTGAGAAGTGGGGCGCTTGCCATCTTTGTCCAGAGCAAACCCTGCTTTCGCCTGAAAGCATCAGAATCATACCCAGTTTGCTCCTTTGCTACTTCTTCATCTTCCTGTGGTTTCATGTCGAGTCAGAATTTAAGGACTGTTTAGGTTTTGTGAGGGGCAAAAATGTGTTTTTGATCTGAGCAAGGTAAGGTTCGAATCCATTCTTTTATCTTCCTTATATACTTCCATTTTCACTTTGAGCACAAAGGAGGTTGGGGAAGCAGGATGGGGGAAGATGTTATTGTGAATTAGAGACAGAGGAAAAGGCGGGTGGGGGGTTGGAACTAAATCCTACTTCCTGCAGCCGTTTCCCAGCTGGTTTTGAAAAGACTCTGAAAGGAGAATAACATCTTTAATCAAGAGCAATAGTATTAGCTCTTTTACTATAAGTTATACTTTTCTTTGAGCCTATATTTATTTTACCGGGCTAGAAATAGCTGAAGTTATTTCAGCAGCCATGACTATTGTCTAGGAATTGGATGTGGGCTGGGAATAGACTGGCTGATTACACTGTTTAGAAATAAACCCCTTTGTTGGCAGTCTCTTCTGGTGAGAATGGTTCATAAAGGTCCCTGAGGCTGGTTGTTCCATGGTGCTTGCTTTTATATCAGTTCAGTACCCTATAATGAAGTCTTCTAGAATATATTATTATAAATCTGTTGTAGAGGGCATAGGGCTCGTCAGGTATACAGGCAACATCAGAAAGCCTTGGAAGAAATCTCTTAAGTGCTAGCACTGGTGCTATAGTGAAGGGATGAATGGACTGAAATGCTTCCATCTCTGAGGGTCTTTTCAAACTAAACGGGCCTCTTGCCTCATCATAGCCAGGAGTCCAGCAGACGGACAGATAGAGAAAGTGGTGGTGGATGTGATTGGTGGTGTTCCTGACTTCTCTGACCTACCCTGGGGATTTCTGCACTGCACATGACACGTGACTCTTTCTTGATGGTATGGTGAAAAAGTAGGTATTGAAAGCACCGGAAGTGACAGCAGTTCAGAGACCCTCTGGGTCTTCAGGTCTGAGACCATACATACCCTAGGCAGCATCAGTCCCTCCACGGTGGATGGCGCTGGACTTTCTGTGGCGTTTAAGACCTAACGTTCTGTGACTGAGAGTGTGGCCTGTCTTGGTGCAGCTGGTACAATGACAAGATGACTATCTGAGTTAGGAAGAAAAAGTGAAGTGAAAGTCACTTGGTCGTGTCCGACTTGTTGCAACCTCATGACCTGCAGCTCCTCCAGGCTCCTCCGTCCATGGGATTTTCCAGGCAAGAATACTGGAGCGGGGTGCCATTTGCTCCTCCAGGAGATCTTCCTGACCCCCGTCTCCTGCTTTGCAGGCAGATACCTTATGTGCCTGCAATGAAAGAAACGGTAGAACCAAATACAGAGGCAGAAGTTTATTCCCTCCTAGGGAGGTTATTCTTGATTGGCCATTTAAAGACCTTTTCATTTCCTCTCAGATCTTTTCAAAGTGACTAACCTGAAAAATCTTTGATGTGTGAGCCAGGACTTGATGGAGGAAGGCATCTTCTTTTTCTTTCCTTTTACTCCTTGAAGAGATGAAACTAAAAGGGCTCTAAGGGAAAAAAAAAATCTTTAAAAAAAATAATGAAAAAACAAAAGGTAATAGCTCTTTGTAAAAGCTTACCACCTTACTTCCTGTGGTTACATGCATTACCTTATGGTCGTGATTATGAAACCTTTCTAAAGAAATGTTAGGATGACCACATAACTTCCTCCTCCAGGCTTCAGTGGGACCCAAAGGCTTTGCTGTTCACGTGCATTGTGAGGGGCCCAACAGTGGGGACTTCATAAATATCAAATCACTGTCATTAAAAAATACTTCCCACTTTACCCTGAGACCTTTCCGTTTTATGAGTGCATGTGGTGGGGGACTATTAATGGCAGCACAGCGAGTGTAGCTTGAGGGTGGTGACATCACCCGGCTTGAAGCCTTCAGTGCCGTGAGGGGATTTTCATTTCATCCATCCTCCTGAGTTTGCTGTGAGGGGTCTCCGAAGACAGGAAAAGAGGAGTCTGAGGAGAGGAGACTTCTGGACATTCTGTGATAGTTCCCTGGCTCTGCGCCATCTTGTTTTGTAAATAAGGCAGTTATGATTTCTAGTCTGTTATTTTTCTACAAAAATGGAGGACGTGTGACCAACAGTGTTAGCCTTAGTGAATGAGATTCTGTGTTTGGCCATCACTGGTTCAAGTAGGTAACCTAAGAACTGAGCTTAAGTTGCTTCTCTTGCAGCCCATCTTTGGCTTTCAGTAAGGAATCTGAGCAACATCTAGACTGAGAATCAGACACCTTTACCGTCACTTTACAGGATGCTTCCATTTGCTGTGTGATAGAACGCAGGTGCAGGAGGGAGGCGTCTGGACCCCAGAGTCGTGGCGTCGGGAGGTCCCGTGGGAGCGTCCTCAAGCCTCTGCAGTGGTCCTTCCAGGAGAGGAAGGTGCTTGGGTGTCAGGATACCCATGCTCAACTCCTGGTTCTCCCATTATCTTGCCCTGTGACTCTGGACAAGTCACTTAGCCTCTCTGAACCTTAATGTCTATATCTGTTAAGACAAGGGTTTGGAATAGATCCATCCAAATTCACATTTCTGCAGACCTGGATCACTGGCTGTAGGCCTCTAATTGGACTGGATCTCCTCTCCCTGATAACCTATTTCCAGGGCGTGGGGCTCCCTGCTGTACACCGTCTTGCTTCATTTCCCCCCCATCTTTTAGCCCCCATCTGGATGCCATCTTCTGTTTAGTATGGAAGCCTTCCTAACTGCCTAGCGACTCCCTTGAGATTTCCTCTCCCTGCCGGGTGTGTGCCCGGGAGCCGGGCCATCTTGCCCTTTTTGCTGGCCACTGCTCATGACTCTAGTCTCATGCCAGGGTCTGCACACTGTCAGGATGTGCTGGGTGGGGTTTATACCTGACCATGATGTGAACACATGTTCTCACATTGGCTTCCAGCTCTTTTCTAGACTGACTCTCTGCTCTCCTGGCCTCCTGCTGGCTGGACATCTTTTCCTTTCCTTCTAGAATGCCACCTCTTTTTTTATTGTCTAACTTGTAAAAGCCCCATAGATCATCTCCCACTTCAAACCCTTAGAGATGACTATCTTGATATGTTGATGAGAGGTGGACTTTCTCAGAGGAGTTTCTTGTTACAGTGTCAAATGTGGTTATAAATCACTGGAACTTAAGGATCCGTCTGCCAAGCAGGAGACACGAGTTCAATCCCTGGCTGGGGAAGATCCCCTGAAGAAGGGAATGGCTACCCATTCCAGTGTTCTTGCCTGGAGAATCCCATGGACAGAGGAACCTGGAGGCTACAGTCTGTGGTGTCACCAAAAAACTGGACACGACTTAGTGACTAAACAGCAACAATGAGAGGAGCTTTTAGGGAGGTCAGCCCTCTCCCCACCCAGCTCTAGAGCAGTCCCTGGAGCGGAGCCTCCCACATCTGCCTGGGGAGCAGAATCATCACCCAGTGCTTTTATTATTATTTTAATATTTATTAAAATTTTTTCTTTGTTTGGCTATATTAGGTCTTAGTTGTGGCGTGAGGGATCTTTAGTTGCAACATGTGGGACCTAGTTCCCTGACCAGGGATCAAACCCAGGCCCCTGCATAGAGAGTGTGGTGTCTTAGCCAGTGACCACCAGGGAAGTCTCCACCCGTGCTTTTAAATCACAGATTTCAACCCTGGCTCTAGAGATTCTGATTTAGTAAGTGTAGGTGGGGACAGAGGATGAGATGGTTAGATGGCATTGCCGACTCAGTGGAGCAAACTCAGGGAGATAGTGAAGGACGGGGAAGCCTGGCATGCTGCTGTTCATAGGGTCACAAAGAGTCACACGACTGAGCGAATGAACAAGTGGGCCCGCCATGTGTAATTTTCACAAACTCCTTGTGTGCTCCTCATGGTCAGCCAGCACCAGGAACCCCCGCTCTAGAACTGCTGACTGGTGGACCATCAATCCCGGTTTAACATCCATCTTTACAGTGGGAGTCTCACTACCTCTTGAGATAGCCACCCTCTTTCAGCCAGTCTCTGGAAATGTGCCTTGACTCTAAAATGCTTGAGCTGATCAGTTACTTGTATCTAAAACCCCATGTTTATAGGTAAAATAAAAAGTCATTTATTTAATGACTATATTAAATCAGGTTCCAATTTTTAACAACTTCTCAGGTATTTATGAATAGGTGGAATCATAGCTTATGTGGGACACCTTTATGCAGCTATTTAAAAATATCTGACTATAGCTTGTAGTCTAAATCTCTTTCTGTTCCTAGCTGCGTCATTTGCAAAGCCTCTTTTTAATGATTCTGCAGCCATTATTCAATCAATACCACTGTATTCTGTGAACTATGATTTCCATTAAGGAAGCTTTTTTTGGGGCACCGTCATCTCCACTGATGAATAATAAATAAATGCCGAGCATCCATCTGTAAGAAAGCTTGGGCTCCCATCTTGAAACCAGATTTCTGACATCAGAGTGGGCCTCTGCGCCAGCCGCATGGGGAAGCTAAATGTGATGTTTATGACTGTAGGCATGAGTTCCCATCTTTGGGGCTAGGCCCTTCAGGGAAGACTCCCCAAAGGTGGTGGTATGTCACCAAGACCGGAAGGAGCATAGGCAGCTCCCCTGTAAATAGGAGCAGACAAGTCTTCAAGACAGAAGAAACCCAGAAAGATGGGTAGAATAGGTTGAAACATCTTAGCTGTGGTCTGCGGAACTATGATGTAAAAACTGCACAGTTTATGAGGTACGTCCAAGCACTTTGAGACTCAGAGCCTTTTCCCAAGTTCCTCCCAGAGTCCTGGTGCCTGCGGCGCCCCCAGAACCTCCCTCCGAGCAGTGCTGCTGTTTCATGACCCACATGGGCGTCCAGGGGACGGGCAGCCTGCGGACCCATTTCTGGCTTTTCAGAGACTTGGCCACTGGAACGGTTCAGTCCAGTCATTTAGTCATATCCGACTCTTTGCAGCCCCATGGACTACAGCACGCCAGGCCTCCCTGTCCATTGCTAACTCCTGGAGTTTACTCAAACTCATGTCCATTGAGTTGGTGACACCATTCAACCACCTCATCCTCTGTTGTCCCCTTCTCCTCCTGACTTCAATCTTTCCCAGCATCAGGGTCTTTTCCAGTGAGTCAGCTCTTCCCATTAGGTGACTATAGTAGAGAGTGTTCCAGGGCTCTGCTCTATGATAGGTATCTGTGTATAAAAAGCATGTGATCATGTGATTTTGGCCCAAAGTGTTCAGTGTGGACTTGTTGTCTCTCTCCTGCTGGACTAGGGTCCAGTAATAACAGAGCAGCATTCACCCCCTAGAAATCACTTCCAGACACCCCAGAGGTGTCTACCACATCCTACCCCTTCCCGGACTCTCTGGGGTGACTGTCTTTAGCTCCTTTATTGTTCGCAGCCAGCAAGGCCTTATGATAACCTGAGGCCTTGGAAGCCCTACGGTGCCAAGACTTGTCTCTGTGATTACCCTCCGATAACGTAGAGAGAGAAATGCAAGTTCCTGGCATCAGTAGTTGGCCAACTTCCAGAGCCAAAGCTGAATTAGAAGCTCATTAAATACTTCGAGCCAGTTAGGCTGGCTGGGCTGTGCAGCGGCCGGGAAAGCTGGGAGCAGAGGAGGGGAAGGGGCGGGCATCTTTGTTGGCAAATGGCAGGTTGTGAGCAGGGCAGGGCGGTCCAGGAACCAAACAAAACAGGGCCGACTTGTCTGTCACACAGGCGTGCTTGTGAGTGTGCTGGTTTGGTACAGACACATAATGTATGCTAATTGCTATATTTCCTTTTTTTTTTTTTTCCACGGGAAATGCTCAGTTGGAAAGCTTTGAAACCAAAGAGGCAATGCAGAAATGCCCAAATGTAGACATTACATAAAGGAGAGGAGGAACAAAGGGAAAAACAGGGATCTGAATTTACAAAATGGCTTAGCATTCTGCTCTCTCAGCACCGCCCTCTTCCTTCAACCTGATGGAGAAGAACACAGACTGCCTATGTGTGATGTTCTTGGCAACATCTCTCCCAGAGCCTGAAATCTGTTAGCTGGAAAGAATATATAGTTAGCGAGACGAGACTCTGGAATAGTTCTTGTGGCTTCCAGCAAATGTGAGTAAGTAAGTGTGAGCTGGTTCTCTCTCTGCGACTTTTCAGGGCACCTCTCTGTAGACCACAAGACTGAGGAGGGCCTACGACCGAGCTCACTTGGATAATTATCCATTAATAGGAAAGACTCTCCCAGTATCTTTTCCCACATGTCAAAGCATGTAACTCTGGTGTTGCATTAGATACCCTTGGGTGATGGTCATTCATTAAACCACGTAAGAACAAACCAACATAATAAAATAATGGTTTTTCTAATGAAGCTTATCAGAGTGCACAGACGTTTTACGTTGAAAAAAAAATCGACTAGGGAAGAGAAATATATTTTCTTCATCAGTGACATCAAAATCCCAAGGGTTGAAGTACTGATAAGTAGCCCTCTTATCTTTACCCCAATAATCCTTAATTTATTATTATAAAAAGATATAATTCTTTAGTTTTGGAAACATAAGACGTTTAGGAAATTTCATAATGAATTGATTGCTCTGCTAATGAGGCAATGTAGATATTTTCCAGAACAGTATAGAAAACACATTCAAGCATCATGTTTATTCTTTAAGAGTTGTAAGAAAGAAGTGACATGCATTTAAGCTTCTTTTCCAGATGTTTTAAGCTTCTATAAGGCTTTTTGTTCCAAGAGCAAACATTTAGCCACATTGCACAGAAGATACTGGCTACATAGTCGAGTGCCAGTATGGGCAGGCCTCTATACAGAAATCCTCTTCTGGCCCATTTCCCCCTCCCCAAGTCCTGGTTGTCTGAGGGCAGATTCCCTTTGCAAAGTCTAAATGTAAGAGAAAGAGCATCTTCTTCATCTGGGGCTGTATCTAGTCTGAATGCAGCTAGGAACCTGCTTCTAGAGCCACATCCACACGCTGACCCAGAAGAGTTTTCTCTGAAAGAGGGAAGACACCAGCGGGTCTTGGTCCTTCTTCTAGAAAAAGTTCAGTCTTAGAGGGAGGGTATCGGCTCTGCCCGGAGGCTGGATGAACAGTGGTCTCTATTAAAGTGTGGTTGGCAGAATAACTCTCCAGATTGCAGTAAACCCACTGGCCCTTGCCCTCTGTGTAAGACCAGCCTTGTACTGAAGATTCTGGAACCTGAGTTGTGGAAGAGCCGCGAACCTTCATGTGAATGGTGCAACCCTTGTTCACAAGCAACACACTACAGCTTCACACTTAGGAGTGTACCAGAAGGCGCTGGTCTCGGTTAGAAAATGTTCCCAAGCCTCCAGACCTAGTCAGGACCCACATCACAAATTTCCTCCGTTCTAGAGTCTTTTTGTCCCCGAAGGAGCTGGAGCCACCAGGAGCAAGGTTAGAATCTGCTCTTGTCGGACTGCTCACCCTCAGAAAGCGTCAAGCACTTGCTCACCCACTTTTGCCCTCATCCCGTCTAGCTTAGGCTGCTCCACTTGGCCGTGAGCAAAGGAGGGCCCGGGGGTTCTTGTCTCCTGCCTTTCCAACACTTAATTTTCAATCCTTGCATTTTTCTCCAGTATCTGAGTTTACATCCAGTCCACGGTGCCTGCCGCAACTGTCGTGTGCCCGTCTCACCTTTCTAGCTTCTCCAGGGACAGTCTGTACTCCAAAACAAAGGTGTTCACTGTGCTGTTTTCTGAAGCAGGATCTGAGCTTGTTTCTTTCAGTTATACCCCGGAGCTCCAGCAGAGGACCTTCTGGGGAGCCCGATTCTGTCCCTTCTCCAAGAGCTGGCTTACGTGTTGGCACTTTTCACTAGGGTGAAAGTGAAGTCACTCAGTCGTGTCCAGCTCTTTGCGACCCCATGGACTGTAGCCTACCAGGCTCCTCCATCCATGGGATTTTCCAGGCAAGAGTACTGGAGTGGGTTGCCATTTCCTTCTCCAGGAGAGCTTCCCAAGCCAGGGATTGAACCCGAGTCTCCCGCATTGCAGGCAGATGCTTTACCGTCTGAGCCACCAGGGAATATGTTTTGACTAGGGTCACTAGGGTCAAAACATACTCTCAACTTAGTATTTTATCTGTGAAAGGACAAAGAGTAGTGCCTTCTAAGAACTTTGCTTAGTATACACATGAAAATTACATATATTCCATGTGTATAAATACATTAAAATTAACCGGTAGAGAATAACACAGGATAGGAATGTAGAAGGTGATTTTTATGCATGCTAATTTTCTTATGAGAACCTGTTACTTCTCACCAAAATTAAAATCTGGAGATTTTCTTAAGAGCAAGTTTTCTCAAAGTCCCCAGTTTGCCTGACTTCCTCTTTGAACTTATTCTAAACTGGAAGTTCAATCTTTCTTAAAAGATGATCGAAGAGGGTAGAATTGCTTGACTGACTACCTGTTGGAGTCATTTCTGCATTATAAGGTTTGGACTGTTTTTCAGGAGAGCTGCCTCTACTCGCTCATAATTCAGTTAACAATGCCTTGAAAATGCCCCTTGCTAAGTCACTTCAGTCGTGTCCGACTCTGTGCGACCCCATAGACGGCAGCCCACCAGGCTCCACCATCCCTGGGATTCTCCAGGCAAGAACACTGGAGTGGGTTGCCATTTCCTTCTCCAGTGCATGAAAGTGAGAAGTGAAAGTGAAGTCACTGAGTCGTGTCCAACTCTCAGTGACCCCATGGACTGCAGCCTACCAGGCTCCTCCGTCCACAGGAGTTTCCAGGCAAAGTACTGGAGTGGGGTGCCATTGCCTTCTCCTTAGCCAGATTTAATTTTAGAGTCATGTCAAAAATAAATCTCTGCTAAGTAAATATTTAATTATATGGCCCTGAATTTATTCCTTGTTTCCTACATTAAATTTTTCTAAGTCCACGGATGTAGTCATTCACCTTCAGTCTCCCCCAGACGGTCAAGTGTGGTTTGGGGACATGCTGTGGTATCCTGTTGATGGTGACCTTGTGAAGACTTAGTAGATGAGTAGAGAATCAAGGTGAAATCTTCCCAGTGATCCCCTATTTTAATTATTTAAGGAATCATGAGAGGATGGCTGCAAGACCTGAGGCAAAATTGAGTGTGCTTGTGAAAAATACAGACACAAGCAACTTCTGACATTCTTCTCCTGCTACTGCCTGTTGGAACAACACACTAGAGTAGAAGGAATAATATGGGAGGGGTCTGGGAAGACTTGCCCGTCTCTCACTTAGAATGAGAAGAGGAACAAGCTAAGGGGAAACACACGTGAGCCGAGGTGTTGGTCTGGGGCCACTTGGCAGAGCATGGTCGGGGGTCAGAGTGCAGCAGAGGTCAGGAAAGCCTGGCTGGGATCCGCGCGTTTGAAGACCTTTGCAAGTAGAAAGAGTGTGCTCTGGAGCCAGTGACGTGTGAGGAGAGCATCTGAGGGAGAGAAGCTGAGGACCAGGCTGTATGTGAACCTTCATGTCCTGGCTCAGCAGACCGGGCGCGTAACAGAGAGCAGAGAACAGGAAGGCAGAGAGGCGGCAGAGCTCTGGTCCTGGTGTGCTGAGCACCGCCCTTCAGCCCCAGGAGAGGGAAGACCCGGGTCAGTCAGAAGTGAGTGTACTTCTCCCTGGGCAGCTTCTGAGTGAGGCAGTCAGTGTATACATAAACGGAACTAACACAAACAACACAAGTACAGCTCCCTTGGGTTGGGCTAAGTCTTCATACCCCTAACAGATGTGACCAGCTTTGCTCATAGCAGCTGCAACACGCAACAGCGTACCCACCTTCCGTCACACACGGTGGCAGCTGAGGCACCCCTTCAGCTAAGACCAGATCTCAGGTCCCTTGAGCCTCGTACGTCCAGGTCAGGGCCTCAGAGGCCCCTTCCTGGCTGATCACCAAGCTGGTTGCTGTCCCCAGCCTGACTCTGCCACTGCAGGTAGCGTTGCCCCTTGGGACACTGCTGGGAAACATTCAGCTCGTGCTGTTTCTCTCTGGTGTATAGCTAAGAGCTTCCAGAGGATTAGTGATTATTAGGTAGCAGGTGTGGTTGTCTCAGCTACTTGTATTTTTCTTCTTCTGTTTCCTTTTCAATAGCCAATAACCCAAAGGACTGATTTGATTTTCATTTTTAAGGCAGCTGGCTTTGAGGTTGAGTCCTGTGATACTTTGGTTCTGAACAGTAACAGAAGAGGGTGAAAGGTCACCCATTTCCCTGGATCTGATCAATGGCAGGAGTTTGATGGCAAATTAAATGCCAGATAAAACTGTCAAATGATTCTGAGAATCGATGCTTCATGGGAAAGGTTATTTGAACCTTTAATGATCACACTGACTCCCAAGAGAAATAATTCGAGAGTCTTTTCAGACCTTAGGATAGTAATACATAAAAACAATGAGAGGATGATTTAAAATAAGATTACTTACGTTGCTATTGATCGATAGCATATTCAGCATCTGCACTGTTTCTCAAGGGACCACATAACCAACCATCAGATCACCTGAGAGATTGCATTAGAGTCCCAGGCTCCACCCATGCTTCCTGAATCAGACTGCCTGAGTGTGGGCCCTGCAAAGCTGCCTTTTATTAAATGTCTCAAGCGATGGTGAGGAATATTAGATTCTGAGAGCTGTCAGCCTTCAGGCAGATGTCCCCCAGACAGAAAATAAAGCCATGCCCACAGACTAGGCCGAGTATCACGGCAGTGGATACGTAGTGTGTTTGGGGTTGAATCTGTAAAACAGTTGTTAGTTACTACTGGATTATTTTAACATCCAGTTAAATAATAACATTTGATTATTCTGCCTTGATCTCCTTTGTGTGGGGTGGTTGGAGTTTGCAAACCAGGACAGCACTGCAGTTAGAGGTCCCACGAGGGGCTTTTCTCCATCACCTTCACCAGCTCTTTCCTGATTTTACCTGCCCTTTAAATAGTGACACTTCCCAGGACCGCTTTCAGGAAAAGGCTCTTTCTGTGTTCTTCCAGAGCGTCACTTAAAACATACTGACGCCTCCCAGACCTGTGCTTCTGGCCTCACCTATGGCTTTAGCATCAGATCTACATTTCTGCTCTCCATTGCACAGAGCCACTTGACTCTCCCCTGGGAGAGACCTCAAACTCCACGCACCTCAAAGCTAACTCAATGTCTTCCGTCTTCCCTCCTGACTCTTAAAATGGCTTTTTGGCTAAGACCCTGGGCTCTGGACACTGACTACCCAGGTTTCTATCCTTCATTAATACTCCCTTGGGCTATTGCATAAATGCCTTGTGCCTCATTTTTCTCATCTGTAAAATGGGAGTAATGACTTCCTCCTAGGGTTCAGGTGCAGATTAAATGCGATAACCGCACATAAATAACTTAGGTCAGGGCTGGACTCAGGGCGAGTATTCAATATATCTTAGCCATTTTTATTATTCATTCCTTTATCAAATATTGATAGAGCTCCTGCTGTGTATCAGATACTTCTCCTGACTTGCATTTCCCAAGTTAGACACTGTCAAAACTCAAAAGTCTCCCCATTAAACTCTTTTCCCTTCAGGGCAGGTCTCATCCATGTTTTAATCTCAGTGCTAGTTTATGTAGTTAGCACTAATTTGCCCAAATTAAACTTTAGAAAGATGTGTTCTTTAAGTAATTCATGTTGTCTTAAACAGGGAATAGAACATCTCTTACAAAGGAAAGAAAAGAACCAGTGAGATTAGAAAACATTCTCCAAAACCTCCTCTGACCTCAAGAAAGTGAGGTCTAATTGTTGAACCATAGAAAAGTGTCATTTAGTTAAGAAGTAGCTGATATTAACTATCTTATGGTTGAACCTAATTCTTGGTAGGTACCTGGCACATGACAGGTATCCCTGAATACAAAAATAATTCCCAAACCTAGATCTAAAATTCTGGGAGTATTCTACAATATACGAAGGAAAATGTATCTTAGATAAACCTTATTTTTAAACAGCAAGGTTTCCGACCTTGTAAACCCCCAGAAAAATCTGGAAAGCACTGGGAGGCAGTGACAGGAGTGGGGATCAGGATCAGCATAGGCCAGACTGAAAGCCTCGTTCAACAGCTTATTTTATCTCTGTGATGCTGGATATGACAGCTAACTCTTATTAAACAACTTACTTCATCAGCTTCAATTTCCTAATCTGTAAGAAAAGGAATAATCATAACAGTTGATCTTTGTGATTGGGGTTGCAAAGCATCAGACACGACTGAGCGAATGAACTGAACTGATCTTTGTGATGCTCTGAGATAAGTCAAATAAAAAGATTTTGTAAGCCATGAAGTGCATCACAGTGAAATGGAGTGTTAGTTTTTTAGCATCTACCCCACACACCAGCTAGAACAACTGTCTGCAGTATGCAGAGGAATTGCCTTTGGCAGCTGTACGAACATATCAGTCACCTGTGATAGTCGGCTGTGGGGCTGAGGCTCAGCTTTCTCTCTCCTAGAGGGAGGAGTAGGTGGAACATCACCAAGACTTCTTCAGTCTTCCCCCATTCTGTGAGAAGAGGACATTTTGATTCCTTCTACCACAGGACTGCAAGTTCTCAAGGCTCATGAGTAGGTTTTCTCCTTGACTCCTTGCATCTTCCCGGTGGCTCAGATGGTAAAGAATCCGCCTGCAGTGAGGGAGACCTGGGTTCAAAGCCAGGATTCTCATCTCTCTGGCTTGAGACCTTTTAGAAAAGGGAGTGGGGGATGGGAAAATTACCCAGGAGAACGGGATTGGGTAGGAGAAAACCTCGAAGGGGGATTAAGAAAAAGGGTGCACTGAGAACCCTACAGAAGGATCCGGACCTGTGGCCCCTGGCACCCCGTTTCCCCACAAGCTGTGCTCCTGGCCTGAGCAGTGGGACAGGATGGGGTGGGAATGCAAAAGAAGGCTCCCCTTGTCCCAGGAGCAAGGGTGCACACATCTTTGTGCGGTGAACACATTTGGGATGTGAGAGCCTCGGAAATCTGGGCAGTTTGCGTTGTTTGCTTTTCTGGGCATCTAAAGGACGGAGAAACATACAACAGAAGATGGCAGAGAACCCAAGAGAATGATGGGGTGGAAGGATCAGCAGACATAAGAAAAACCAAATGACAACAAAAAAGGAAAACAGTTCAGTCCAGGAAATGTGGAGGAAAACAGAAATAGACTCACATTCTGTAATAACTGAATTCTCTGTAATGTAAAAGATATCTAAAGTTCTGAAAAAGAAAAGCTCCCAAGCAATGATTAACTTGTTTAAATTTTAATATTTATGAAGTCTCCTGAACTCTTATTTATAATGGAATTGGAGTTCTTATTCCCTTAAAAAGACACTGAAAATTTAGAGAGTGACACGATACTCTGGAGCATATACCAGAGCTGAAACAAATGCAGAAACAAAACAAATTTATTTCCAACAGAAAAGACAGGCCATTTCCAGGAATATCAGGGAGAAGGTGGGAGAGAACTGGGCTCCGATTGTTCAGAGGAAACAAAGGGGATTGGCCGGGGGCTGTGTGTGTGGGAGCCAGCGTGCCCCTCCGCAGGGTGAGTGGGCAGGCACTGGCTGGCCAGGGGCTGACCCAGGCTCCCTGTTTACTGCTCACAAACCAGCGTCTTGGCATCACGACTTGAAAACCTTTATTTTGGACGAGGTGGATTGGGAAGAGAGGGAGCAGAGGATTGTGTCTGGCCTTGGCCGTGAGGCTGCGCAGCGTGTGACGCGGGTCCCAGGCCTGCTCTCCTGTCTGTCTGTGAGGCCGTGGGCAAGTCAGGAGACCTCGAAAGTCTGGTCCATCAAGAGGGGAGCAGGGTGTCTGCTCCCATCACTTCAGTGGACAAGGCACCAGCATCCAGAGGGCAAAATGCTTTGGAAACTCTGAAGCTGCCTGCACCAGATGGCTTACTGCTGTGTTCTCATGGTGGGCTCTCTGCTGATCAGAGTGCGATGTTCTCGCTTCCACAAATCTGCCTTAATTTAGGTATATTTTTTGATCCAGGTGGGATAGCATGAAGCACATGGGAGGTGCTCCCACACGTGTGTGACCTGAAAACCAGCTGGCAGGGTCGGGTCATGCTCCCGCTCTTTGCTGCCTCATTCCCGGTTATCTCTGGGACACACCCAGCCTTGAAAGAGTCCTCTTCCCGGCCCCAGGCTGAGAGCTAAAGAGCAAAGATAAGAAAGATAAGTGTTGATTTGGATGTGTGAGGGCCCCTATGGAATCACATGCCCTCTCCAGTGTCTGGGAGTTTTACTGCCCTGGGAAGGGGTGTGTGTGTGTTGTCCCCCTGATGGCCGTTGCTCTTGTGTTCTGCACGGACACTGTGGGTCTTTGGGGACTGTGGAATCAGGAGATACCGAGTCTCCTAGCACCTCTGTATTTTAAGGGTGTCTCAGTGGCAGAGGGCACTCCCCTGGTGGCTTAGAGGGTAGGGAATCCACTTGCAGTGCAGAAACCTGGGTTTGATCCCTGAGTCGGAAAGATCCCCTGTAGAAGGGAAGGGCAACCCACTCCAGTATCCTTGCCTGGAGAAGTGCATGGACAGAGGAGCCTGGCGGGTTATAGTCCATGGGGTCGCAAAGAATCGGGCACAACAGAGCAACTAAGCACAGTGGCAGGGGTGAAGGGCTGCGTTGTTGAGCCTGCCTCACGGTCACATCCTCCCCCCGTCTGAGGTGATTGCTTGCCGCAGTGAACCAGGAGAGGCTTCTGTTAGCTGTGCTCCTGGGTCTCCTCCCAGATCCTTCCATGAGTCCTCCCACGGGCACCCCTGTGAGAGGCATCATTTCTCATGGCCTTGCGGAAGTGCCAGTACCAGTACCCCAAGAGTCCATTCTGGTTTGCCCCAGGGCCAGGAGCTGGAGGACTTGCGGGTGGGAACAGGGCCTCTTCTCCCGTCCCCATCACTGGCCCACCTGCTCGGGGGTGCAGGGCCCCCTCATCACCCACTCCATACTGAAAGGGTGCGGAAGCAGTCTTGATTCTTCACACCCATTTCTTGCTTATGTTCGCAAATGTTCGTTTTCTAGGAAAAGCAAGGTTCTGCATTGTCAGCATTAATGGAAGTGGAAATTACATATTCTTCCTCAAGACATGCAGTTGTCATCCTCTTAAAGCAGTTTGAGAGGTTTTAGCATTGCGAGTTGTTATTTTGACAAGGGTTTCCCCCCTAGCGCTCCCGCAGCTCGGCCGGCGCTCCGTCCTTTGTGCTCGGCTGTCATTAAGCAGCTGCCGAGACCGTGGCTGGTGTTGCTCTGGCATCGGGATGCTGCAGCCTCCTAGGCCGCTGTTTTGGGGCCGACATTGGAGGCGTGTGGGAGAGAAGGGCCAGCTGTGTGCAGGTGAGAGGGCTCTTGGGTTTTATGGGACTTGGATATGGCTGTGCCTCGACAGGTAGTGTGTGTGTTTTTAAATTTAGCCATAGTTGGCCCTTTCTGAAACCAGGAGAGAGCCTGTGTGTGTGTCTTTAGAGGAATATTAGTTCTATGGAGATGAGACCCTATAAGCATCCTAAGAATTATATACCTAGAAAATGACGTTTTGCTTTCAAGATTTCTGCATCACCTGGATATAGTCAAACACAAACCACTGAAACAGCCCATCCTTAAAAGACATAATCAGTCAGAATTTCAGTAATTAAAAAAAGGCCCAACAATAACTGAAACATACAGGCTTGCTGAGTTAAGCAGAGCCTTTGGGAGCACACAGACAAAAGTCTCGTGTGTGAGGGCCCTGCAGCTTCGGGGGTCCCTGGGCCTTCCTCATTTGGTTCCAAGGTGGAGCAGACCGCTTTTTGTCTCATAACAGCCACTCCCTGCCGCCCAGATGGAGCCTTCATAATGGCCCTGAGTTTCGTAGGGAAGCCCTCAAAGACTTTTCCTTATCACAGTAATAAGTGACCCATCGGTCCATCTCCAACCCCTGCTTTTGCTTTCCCGAGAGAGGGCCGAGGAGACCTAACCATCCATCTGGGCCCCTGACGGTCCCCCTGTGAGCCGCTGCTGGAGAATGCCGCTCTGGGGGCTGAAAGAGGCTGCCACCCTGCTCTCTGTCTTCCTGGGAACTTCTTTTCTGAAGCAGCTGAATGAGACCTTTGCAGGCGAGGGTGGTGGCCTCTCCTTCAGAATGCCTGGCCTGTTTCCCAGGGTGAAACACTCCCCAAATATGCAACTTTGTGAGCGGCCCAGCAGCCTGAGCCCAGAGCCGCCTGCCGCCAGCAGAGCTGGCATGGGGTGGGGGCGCGGCGCGGGCCCGGGGTTCGCCAGATGCCAGGAAGGCCCAGCCCCTGGTGACGTCACCGGTCGTCTGGGGCGAGAATCTGGCCAACAGTTGGCCGCGACGAGAGCGCGAAGCTTTCTCCCTCTAAATCCCCTCCTTCATTCAAATCTGATCCTATAAAAAGGCTTTTGTTGGAGAAGCAGGCATGGCATCTTGGTGCATGTCTGTGTCATTGCTGTCAGTATTTCCAAAGATGGGCAGAAAAACCTTCCTTGGTTGAATTCCTGAGCAAACAGGCCCCCAAACTGACTTGGACAGAGGAGAGGTAAATGGCAGCTGTCACATGGCGTTTGTTTTGTTTGCAAGTGAGGAAGCCAAAGAGGAGAGGAGCATCTTGGGGATGGTAAGAACCTGCTTCCGGGGAGCTCAGCGTCAGGTCCTCATGGCGTGCTTGGGGGAGGGGGTGGCGCTGGACTGTGCCTGGACTTGCCCTGGGAAGGGCGTGCTCTGCAGGGTCTGGGTATTGTGTAGATTGCTTAGGAAAGAGAGGAGCTCTGCAGAGGGAGCTGCTTCTGGGTGCCTTGTTTGATCTGCCTTTAAGGGCTCTTGTAGAACATAGCCATGACCACTGTCCTACCCTGGCAACATGCTTTCTGAGGCTTTGGGTGCAGAAAAGAGTCAAAAGTCTGATCAAGGAGATGAACACTCACTTCTCCTTAGTCTTAAGTTTTTGCCTAGTTTTATCCCACTTAAGTGTCCCTGAAGCTCCTGAAGTCTTTGTTTCAAGGCCATTGATGGAAGGACCTGGAAAAGGGAGGGGTTTTTATGTTTTTCTTCTTATTTTATGATTTGTTTATTCAGTTTGATGTTCTTTTGCTTTAGCTTGAAATGCACATGCTCGTCAAAAGCAAAAACAACTAAGCCGGAAAGCCATGTCCAGAAAATTACACCCTTGAGCATTCATGATAAGCAAATGTTCTTTCCCATGGCTCGATTGAATTATTCTTCTTGAGGCTCAGTCCTTCACCTGTTCAAACTGCGTGACGTTGTTTTTCATGTTCATGTGTTTGGAGTGAAACATCATGTACTTTTCCTTAACTTTACCTTCTGTTTTTTTTGGGTGTTCTGTCTTTGCCCTTTCCCCACTTCTTTTTGCCGACGTTCTTCTCCTAATGCTTTTTGAATGCTTGCTTCTTTCAGCACATCTCTGATTTTATTCCTCTGGATTTTCCACTTGGCATTGAGTGCCAAGCTCTCCCCTAGCATTCATTGTCTGTGCCATGCCTGTCCTTCCAAACCCTCATCCACAGAGCCGTGAAGCGGTGGACTCAGCAGCCTGGGTGCAGCGCTCAGCTTGACCACGTCTTAGTTTTGTGACTTGGGGCTAGTTCTGTAGGCTTCATCGTCCTTAACAGTACAAGGAGATAAGCGTGGTACCTATGTCACAGAGCTTGTCTGTGGACTAAATAAATGAGTTCATGCTTGAGACTGCCTGACACCATTATTGTTTAGCTTGGGCTGCCATTTCTAATGTGGGGTTTATTGGTAAATATTAGCTGTTAGCAATGATAAGCGGAGAAGGCAATGGCACCCTACTCCAGTACTCTTGCCTGGAAAATCCCAAGGAAGGAGCCTGGTAGGCTGCAGTCCATGGGGTTGCAAAGAGTCGGACATGACTGAGAGACTTCACTTTCCACTTTCATGCATTGGGGAAGGAAATGGCAACCCACTCCAGTGTTCTTGCCTGGAGAATCCCAGGGACGAGGGGCCTGGTGGGCTGCCATCTATGGGGTCGCACAGAGCTGGACACGACTGAAGCGACTTAGCAGCAATAGCAATGATAAGACCATGGAAGAGGATGGACTTGTCAGTGTGATGGTGCTAAGTATTTCCACATGTTGTGTTTCTGGTGTACTTCTAATGCTTGATGATATAAAGCAAAAAAAGCCCTAACTAAAGCTGCTTTCTGTTTTTCTTAACCCCTTTGTTGAGATTCAATTCATACACCATATAGTTCACCCCTTTAAAGTGTGCTCTTCAATGGTTTTGATACGCTGCATTATTTTTTAAGAATTTCTGGTAAAATATATAAAAATATAAAATTTGTCATTGTAACTATTTTTAGATGGCATTAGTGACATTCACAGTGTTATGCAATATCACTGCTATTCCCCAAACTTTTTGATCACCCCAAAAAGACACTTATATCCATGAAGCAGTAACTCCACATCCTCTACCTCCTCCGCCTCTGGTGATCTTTGATTTGCTCTCTGACTGTGAATTAGCCTGTTCTAGGTAGTTCATCTAAAGGGAATCATATAGTTATTTGTCCTTTAGTGAATTTCACTTGGCATAATGTTTTCAAGGTTCACATTGGTTCAGTGATCAGAACTTTGTTCCTTTTTATGGCCGAGTTATACTGCATTGAATGGAGAGACCATAATTTGTTTGCTTATCCAGTCACCCACTGGTGGACACTTGGGTTGGCCCCACCTTTTGGCTATCTTGAATAAGGCTGCAGTGAACATCGATACCCAAGTACCTTTTCAAGTTCTTATTGGATTGGCCAAAAAGTTCATTTGGGATTTCCCGTAAGGTGGTACAGAAAAATCCAAACAAACTTTTTGGCCAACTTAATACTTCAGTCCACCAAAAAAATGGAACTGTTAGGCCATGTAGAGATTCTGGGTTAGCTTTTTGAAGAATGGTTGATGTTTTCCTGGAAAGCAGCTGCTTTTCGGTCATTCTAGCCTCTGATCCTGTCCTCTGGCATCTGTCTCCCTCAGACTCATTCCATCTCCTCCTGCCCCCAGAGTTTTATTGTCCTCCCTTGTCTACTCCCTGGCCACGTCTCCCGGCTGGCTGGCTGAGGGACACCCTTCTGCTCCATCACCCACCCTGACCACACATCCGCCTGATCCCTTTCATCTCATTGTCTGAGGAAGGACAGGCTTGTAGGAGGTCATCTGTAAGTCCCAGACCACCCCTGCTGGAGGGGGTTTCAGCCACATGCTGTTCCTAAAACCTTTCAGGTGTGGGGAGCCAGGGATGTGGAGCCAAAAGCCCTGCAAGAATTTCAGCCCTTCTTAGACAGGCTCCTTCATCTCCCATCGCCTTGGTCTCATGTTCTCCAGCCACTTGGCTTTTTTTTGGGTCCACCCTGTCCCAAGGGAGAGTTGTTCTTCCATCTTTATTTGCTCACAGTTCCTGTAGTTTTCTAGGAGTAAATTAATGAATAAATACTGCAGCAGACTATAACCCGCCTCAGACAGCCATTCTGCTTGTTGGGCTAATTGTTAGCTTGGGTTTCTGGATGTCATTCATTTCACAGTAAGGCTCCTAATTAATCTCAGCACTGTTCTCACCAGAAGAAAGGCTGATAGGGAGAAACATCCCCAATTACCATGAGAAAGGGGATGTGGAGAGCCCCGTTGAGTTTTCCTGGCATCCACCCCTTGTCTCAGATGAAACCCGCCCTTCACACACAGGCAGCCTGGCGATCAAGCCTGACAACTAGAGGGTTGTGAGAGCCGGCAGAGCCCCAGACCACACAGACCCAGCTTGGGAGGAGCCTGCCGGGCTACACCCTTGTTTAGTAACACCCATTGTGTTTCCCAGGACAGCGGAGAGTCCTGGTGCCCTGAGTGGCAATGCCTCTGCTGCCCCAGAGGCAAGCGGGGTGGTTTTAATCCGGAAAAAGCTAAAGGTCTCTTCTTTTGTCTGTGTTTCTGTGCCTGCAGGACAAAAGATCCTTCATCACCGAAGTGACGTTTTAGAAACAGTGGTCCTGATCAACCCCTCAGATGAAGCCTCAGCACTGAGGTAAGCATGTGGACCTGTGCAGCCTCACACAGTGGACGGAGCCCCAGCTGATGAGAGGGGATGGGGCAGTTGGTGAAGAGGGACAAGGCGGGGGGGAGCAAGTGCTGGGTCCAGGGATGCGTCGGTGTCCCTGGTCAGAGGCTGGTTCTCTGCATCAGCGCCACCTGAGACTGCCCCTTTCGATCAGGACAGAGTGGAGGACGCTGGCCAGACCATAGGGTTCTGTAGAGGTGAGGGGTATGGAATGCTGGGGGTACCCAGAGGGTGTGCTGCTGGTACGGAGTCTGGCTGGGATGTCGCAGGGTGATTAGACGCAAGCCTTCAGGCTGAGACGGCTGTGACCCAAATGTGGAGAGAAAAGGCTTCTCAGACACAAGCTTTCTCAGCACATCCTGCCCACCCCCTGGTCACGGCTGAAAGGCAAGATAGCACAGCGGTCAGGAATATGGGCTCTGCCACCAGACTGACTGGGTTCTGCCACCCACTAGCAGGTAGCCTTGGGCAAGTTATTGACCATCTCTGTGTCTCCGTTTCTGTCTTTGTGAAATGGAAATGATAATAGCGCTTGCATTTAGTGATGTGTCCAGAAGTGTCGCGTGGGTAGAACATGGCATGGCACATGGCAACCAAAACATCGATGCTGGCCGTTGTTCTTGTTTTTATTACCACCATATAAAACTTTTGCCAGAGAGAGTAACTGGGTATTTCAGAGCCTACTGTAAGATCAGTAGGCTAACACCAAGAATCTTTGGTCCCTCAGGCCAGAGGAATTGATGCATCTCCATTTCCCAGGGCCTTTACTGCAGTTTGGCACCATTGAGGTTGAACTGCTTTCTTGGATGTCAGAATAGCCACAGACCCAGGCACCTCCTCTATCCTCGGCCTTTCTTCTGCCCACACTGAGCATCTCTGTGACTGTAGATTGTTTTCTTTTTTTAGATTGAGATACAGTTCACACCCATAAAATCCATCCTTTTAAAGTATGCCGTTCATTGGAGTTTAGTATAGTCAAATATTGTGGAACTGTCATCAACATCTAATTCCTGAACATATCCATCACCCCCTAAAATCCCAAGCCCATTAGCAGTCACTATCCCCCCATAATCTCTGGCAACCATGAATCTACTTTTTACCTCTATGGATTTCCCTGTTCTGAATATTTCAGATAATGGAATCATACGATCTGTGGCCTTTTGTGTTGGGTTTACTTAATTAATATAGTATTTTCCAGAGTCATCCATGTGTAGCCTATATCAGTACCTCCTTCCTTTTTATGACAGAATACTATTCCAGTGTATGGGTACACCATGTTCATTTATCCATGCATCAGTTGATGGACATTTGGGTTGTTTGCCCTTTTTGGCTATTGTCACACATGGCCTGCTTTGATCCTATGTCGTCTTCTCTGGTTGAGCAGGACCTTTTGACAATCCATGAAAGTACCGGATTGAGGCAAATGATTGCACTAGTGGTCTCCCTGGCTATTAGAATCAGAAAGTAGACACAACTTGGAAAAAAGCTGGAGGCTGAATATATGTACAGGCATATCGCCTGTGAGAAATGGAGAAGGAAAAAACAAGCAATTTCTTTGCAGAGCCCAGGTTCACCTGTGGAACAGATTGGGGCTGGAACAATGACTTCGGTACATGTGCGGTTCCTTGGACTGGGGGGTTCGTGGGCACAGTGGGTCACGTCCTGTTTACTTTCCATCCCTCCCCTAGTGCCTCGCATGATGCCTGGCAGTCACTTTGTGCTGAACTGAGTCGGGCTTAGAACGCATAACCTTGGTGCTTGGAGCAGTGGTTCTGCTGAAGGACAGGCTGGCTCCCTGCCATTTCAAAGAACAGAGAGTCCTTTCGTGCAAATGGTTCACAAGTCTGTTTAAAAGATTCCCAATCAGGGTGGCCTTTTGTTGATGTTCAAGTTCAGTGTCAGGCACCTTCCTGATGGCCAGTGGAGACTGCTTTTGGAG